>PDGT01000030.1:3001554-3058212 GCA_003671415.1 Megathymus violae | reverse complement strand
GTACTAAAGAAGAGTTCTGTTCCGTCATTTATAATTTTCACTACAAAAAACTGGACTTGCTTGACTGCGTTTGGAATCCCGACCTATAATAATGCGGGCGTCTTCAAGAAGAGCATGAAAAGACTCTTATTGATTTAGTGCGCTTTACCACTCTAGACTACATCTCTACTTTTCTTTTTTACATAAAATAAGTTAATGCTTGACAACAGTCCCACCATCATATTATATTATTATACTATCCTTACCATGATATAGAATTTTAATCAAGCAGTAACTTGTAAAAAGTAAAAGATTACTTGGTAATAATTTAATCCTACTACAGATAACTTAAATCTGTACTTACAATTACACTTAAACGGTTTTTTACGTTTTATTTAAAATAACTGTAGGAATATTATAAATATTGAAACGCCAACAACATTTTAGTGGTCCCCACAAAAGGTAACGAAACGTTGAAACAAAGGTTGCATAAACGAGCCGTGAATTATTCAACGGAGAGATCATATTTAATGGTTTTACTGACAAAATTTAGTGTTACTGAACGACTGTAAATAATAAAGAGAAAATTTTAACTAATCAATATCTTAATGTTACTTAGACATTGAAAATGTGTAAACTACAAGCTGCCCCAGCATGCGCTTTTCGATTGCATTTCGCCGATGACAGCGCCACCTATTCCCGAGTACAATTGTGAATCTAAACCATCCAGGAGTACACATAAATTTTATCATAATAAGTGCAGCCTTTATGGACATCAGTGACATACGCATGTATGTACAGAAGAATTTCATAAATAAAGGTGTAAAATCTAGGTACAAATTCAAACATATCTGAAAGAGATTTTTTGTTTATGTTAATAGCTGACAAACGAGCAGACGAGCCACTTGATGGTAAGTCGTCACCGTCGCCCATGGACATCAGTAAGACCAAAGGTATCACTGATACGTTGTCGGCCAGGAAATGAGAAGAAGGTAAGAATGAAGGTACTGGCTCTCAAGCTCCCAGCGGGAACACGACGAGTCGTTTGGCGGCTGACTCAAGTAGGAGGGTGGTAGCTAGCCAGGCAGGCTTCACGAAAATATGATAATACCGCTAACAATATTAATGACTTAAAAATAATAGTGATAATATAATCCTCACGAGAAGCCCTACCACTAAGCAGGCTGGCTTCTGTCGCCTATTACGACACCCTGTTCTGCCAGCATGGGATTGGGGGTAGTATTCTAAGCCGCCCCAATACGGCTATAAATTTTGAAATAGGATAGATTCAAGAGCAACCCCGAACGTACGAACTAAATAGCAGTTCTTCATACCTCAAAAAATCCCCTAACATCTCTAAACCCATGGTCTCCGAAGTGTTGACATTTCGAATGAGGTATAATTCCCAGATGTGTTACCAACTAATACAATAGCATTGTAATATAAACTAGGTACTTTATGTCAATTACCCGACTAACGAGTAGACAGAAATCCTGATGGTCAGTGGTCGTCGACGGCCGTGCATATCCAACAATACCGGTGTTTGTTGGCAATGGCGTTGTCAGTGAAGACTGAGCCGAGAATTCGTTTCACTTTGACACTGCTACCGTAAAATGTAAAAAATATTGAACAATTGATCTTAGAAGCACGATGGTAACGGATTCACAGATAAAAACTCTACCACCATGAAAGTGGTCCTCTACTCAACGGCTTCCAATGCTTTCTTATATATTTTGTGTTCAATGAAGTTACATTAAATCGACATGTAATATTAATAATATGTATAATAAATAAACAATGTGGATCCTTGAAGATATTGTTTCATTTACCACCGCTCCTATCCTATAACTAAACAACTAAAGTACTTAAATGTTCTTCATACTCCTATATACCTAAGATATACATGTATTTACCTTCACATCCAGAATCTGTATACCATTTCGTAGACGAATACCGTATTATAAATATATAAAATATGTTAATTCAGATCCATCGTTCTGCGTGACATTCGTCGTTTAGTCACGGCTGACACCAGCAACAGGTAATAATTGAATATTTACAAACATTCTGAATTAATTCAACTATTATCTGTTATCATGTTATTCTTTTAGAAGCTGTGGTAACGCGTATTACATAACATTTAATCATCAGTATAGACAGAAATTAATTATGAAAACATAAAAGGAAAACAAGCTTTTAAAGGTATGTGAAATACATTTCAATTTTATTAAGGGAATTGTTACCTAATCGATTTTATATGAGTTTTATCGTCATACACATAAATATTTTTATATATGTTATGTGAACAAAAAGTTTTTAGTAGACAACCGAATTTAACGCTGACATTAATGGTGATGCCACCACCCTTCTTGCGTCAACCGTGTTTTTCACGTATTTCTTTTCTATTGCACTGTGCGAGTCCCTGCTTCTTAGCTGGTTGTATTGGTAAAATCGTTGATTAGATGTCCAAGTCTAATTTCAATTATATTTAAATCCAAGAATTTCAATTTGGCGTAAGTATTTTCCAATTTAATATATTTTCCTGCTATTAATCAACACTAGTAAATCTAGTATTTCATTTATTTAATCTGTAATTTTCAATTAAATGTTTATGATGATGCAAATTAAAAAATTTAAACAATTCTTAATATTATAAATATAGTATAGCAGTTAATAATAAATATATGTATGTACACGGGTGTATGTCGGAAAGCTATTAGAACAACATTAAATATGTACACATGCTTGAACAAATAAATAATTTCATGAATTCATTAATTCATTCGAGGCAGCGGAAGCACTTATCATGCATTAAACAAAATATAAGCTGTAAGTTGAATTCAGAATAATAATAAAAAAATAATAAAAATAATAACGTTTACACACTCACACCCCCCCACTAGGATTCCCTGTGTTGCGGGTGGCATGGACATACACAATTATCACATCACAAACACCCATGACCCGAGAACAAACATTTATCTGTCACATAAATATCTGCCCCGGCCGGGAATCGAACCCGGGACCCCACGCTCGGCAGGCAGGGTCACTACCAACTAGGCTACGGGGTCGTCAAATGATTTTATTAATCTGCCTGCGACGTTGCTCCCCTTCCTAGAGGGTTGATGAGTTCAATTCCAGAGTAACCAGGCTTTTTGTAAGTTAATACGCTTTACGTCCTTAGGTTACATCGCCACTTACTATCGGGAAGTCGAGCATTGTGATACAGTTTTCACACTCTTCCACATATTTCAGTACATACATATATTCATAAATCTCACTTAAGTATTTCAAGACTAAAGTTGATATATTTTAATGCTGTATTATACTTTGTCTCAAACTTAATGAAGAACTATAATATGTGTTGATTTTGATAAAATCCATGACATCATTATATCGTATTTTTTCTATATTTATGACAAAATTCATAATTATCACGTTGTCGTCTAAAGGTTATGTCATTGTAACCATTATATTTGGTATTCATTAGTTTATTTCTAAACTATAAAACTGAGCTTCATAAATGATTAGGGCCGAGATAGTAAATAATATTTAATTGTATTTGTGTAATAAATCGTTAATTAATTAATTAATTATTTTTACCGATTATAAAGGATGTTTTGAGCAAATAACGCCATATCAATTAATTAATGATTATATAGTCATATTTCACTGCATGCAACTGCCTGGCATAGCATTAGTGACGGTACGAACCAAGGAAACGGGCCTGGGTTCATTCTGGCCAAAACAGTTATGTCACTAGAATTATTTACTGAATACAATTATTTCTGTTAAATTTATGATTTTAAATGTAACTTTCCACCGATTTATCATTTACGAACACACATGCGTACTCATGGTTTGAAGGTGCCTCTTCATGAGTCGTGGTCACGGCTAAACTGCGATGTTAAACACGGCAGAAGACAAGTGACATTTGATGCTAATGAATCTAGCCTTGTCTTTCGTTTTTGTCTTTTGAAAACCATAATTATTACAACAAGCTGCTCTGACGACATCTTGTGGCGCCACACTGCACTGTCTGTGATTTACATAAACTAACCACGGGATTTCATGTCTATGATAAGTTAAACCAATTTTCCTTTAAAACATACTTTCACAGTTATTTAATCTGCTGGCTGAATCAATTTCAACGCTCATTGAAAGAACACAAAGCAAATTCAATGCGTAACAAATCAAACGCGATGACAGACAAGTGGTTCATTTTTGTTATAGTTAGTCCATATTTAACTCCATTGTACTCGAGAAAGTTGCGTTAGACTTTGTAGTATTATTTACCTACGGATGCTGGAGGCTCCACAATGCAACTGGTGAATCGACCCTACTAATTCTAATACTAAGTTACTAGTAATCCTTTGAGGTACGTGAGACGTGCGGGTAAGGACCGGGGGAGTAATACGGAAAAGATTTTACTTTTCCCAACTATCTTTTTAAACTCTTAAAAATTAGCTTTACATGTTCAATATTATAATTATTACGCTGACAACTACATTGCATACACTACACCTCGGTTCACTACGGTAAACATTATTACGTTCACAAATAGTAATTGCACGTTTTCTTTTTCTTTGTCGAGGGGAAACCTTCAAAATGGTCCCGGTGCCGTAGGAGCGTCGCTGGGTTATATGTGATTTTTACCGCCCCCCCATGGCCTTCGTTGGCGCTACATAGAGAACTTCGGGATCTCCGACGGAACGCAACCGGAGTCCTCTCAACACGATGACCCCAAAGTAGTAGCAGTAGTAATTGCACCTGAAACTTGTTACACGATTTTATTTGACGGTTTATGAATTCCTAAGTATGCTATACCGGTAATACTTTCTTATAAGACATTCTTTTTATAGGAAAAAACGAATGGAAATGCGTCAAATATCACCTGAGATTATCGCGCTTAGACTTAGAGCCTTTACACTACATAGTAAATAATAAAATAATAAATAAAAATAGTAAATAAGTTATAATTTATAAGGTCTACAGTACCATCTATTGGATGTAACGTAGCTATGAACTATGCAATGCACTAATCAGTTGACAGAAATTGGCAACGTGTATACGAAAATTTAATAAAAAAAAGTCAATAATGGATAAACTAGAAAACGTTCCACTGGATAGTAAACGGTTCCCGGCTGGCGGGCATGGCCATCCATAAACAGCGAAAGAATTCACCATCGCGTTACCAACAGAAAGAAAAGAAAATTAAACGCGAAAAAAATAATACTGTTATCATTATTAATTGTATTCACTGGCATCAATGGGAACATTACATTGAAACGCATATTAGTTCAATGTTATGCATTTAGTGACGCGTGGGCCCATTTATAGTAAGGGCTGTCTATTGTGTTATTTTTATATGACTTTAAAACGTCTTCATTATTTATTAAGTTGATACAAAATTTAACTTCACATTTTTTATTTTTATTCCTGTGTATTACTCTGTTCATCTCTTTAAATACTCTTTTCCTTCTGTGCTCTGTTATCGTTAAAATTCATCTTTCTTTTGTATTCATCTCTAAGTCGTTCAGTCACAAACGTATTACTGCCCTTAAGAATTAAGGTTTAAAACTGTTAATTATCACCATAATTGGTTCTAACACTAAATCTTGCTCATTGACAAAGACAATACAAGACGATACGAAGAAATAGGCATACTTTGAATACTTTGAATAATTTGAACGTGACTTGTGAATATTGTTTTAAGGAGAAATTGTGATCTCTAATCCTGTATGTGAGAAGAGACGTGACAGCAGTGTGAAGATTTTTTTATTGCTATGAAATTAATAGATAAGGTTCACTTAGACTAAAGTTATCACTGCAATCTGTGTTGATTATAAAGTCAAGTCAAAGAGAATGATATTTGATATTTGAGGTCAAATTGAATGTATTTGAAAACAGATGAAGCGCCTGATTTGTATAAATTTACTTAATGCGCTCTACCATCCAGGCCCACTCATCCACTTACCATCAATTCGGACTATATCTATTAAAGTATTTCTTTACAATAAATAAAAACAATTACTTTGACTGCATTAAATTTCGATACAATATTGATCCCAAACTTCCGTGAGCCAACATAAACAAAAGTTCTAGACTTTTTTAAAACATGTAAATATAATTTTATATACAAAAAAATTAATACCGTGTCGGTTTGTGACAACCTTACATTAAGGCAATATAGGCTTTTGTATGCAAGAGGCTTTGAAACCAATTGTTGTTAAGATGACTACACCACAAGCGTTTGCGCAAATGTTTTTTATGTGTAACGTTAATGTTACTTTAAAATGCTTATATCATTCATTATGCATATCTGTTATCTATAAAACACAAATAAAAACAATCAATCGACATAGCAAAACTAAATTGTTTGATCCTACAAAATCTGATTCTTTCTTTGGCCAGTTTAATATTGCTCCGCTGGCAGGTCTATTTATGAATGACTTAGAGTGAACTGTGGGGGAATACATATTTAGAGTATACAGAGATCACATAATTTTAATACAAAAAAATATTTAATATTTATAAAAATAATAAGAAGATTATATAATTTTTTGGTCGCGAACTAGAATATTCCTCCCAATCCCATGCTGGCAGAGTAGGGTGTTGTAAGAGGCGACAGAAGCCAGTCTGTTTGGTGGTAGGGCTTCCCGGATTATTAGGTAAATAACCAGCAGTGTATTTAACAAATTGCATCGTAATTATTAAACCGTACTATGCCGCACATTTATTAAAATATATATATAGTTGTTGAGAATAATTGAGGACGCAACCATTATTTACTTAATCTTGAGTTAGGTTATTAATCTATACCTTTAAGTACTCTGTGTTGGCAACATTACTTTTTCCCTCTCTGTTTACACCTCATGGTCTTGTACTGTGTCAAGTTGCAAATAAATATCATTGAGGATTTAAATCGATTTCTAATATTTATTTACTCGGAATCAATCCGAAATATCAATAATAGCCAAACACTAAACAGTTCAGTGCCTTTTTTTCCTCTGTTTGCTAACCAACTCTTTTTTTTATCGTTAAAAATGAAACAGAACGGTATTTAATCATTTTGATCGAATATCGACTACTAAGTGATTACGAGTTACAAAAAAATTCAAGCTGATTTGCTCATCGACCCTAGATACCAGAACTACATATCCAGCCCCTAGTATCTAGTCCCTTACGATAACCACTCACAATGCGGCCATTACTCATTATTGATCATTATTCAGGCCGGCATTCGATCGATCGACGCTTAGTGATTATTTAGGCTAAGAGCGTAACGACCTAGGTTTTGTATCAACCTAGGTCTAAATTCTCAACCTTTTATCGCGAGCCCTTGTGCCCAAACCTTTATTTAGCAACTATATATGTATCTATCTTTAACCTCGACAAGACCGTTTTAAACAATGCAACTAGATTAAGTACAATCTATTTAACGTACACTTTTATAATTATTTTATTAATATTATTACATGAAATATATTATATTACTGTTAGAAACGCGAACGTCATTTCAGTCCATTTCATTAATTTTGTACACTAATGACGTCATTTCCAAATGAAACAATCAGCTTACTGGAAGACATTTCTCATAAACAATAAATTAAATAAAATACCAATTCTTTTTCTGTAATATTAAAGAAACAGTTTCTAATAAATAATAAACTAGTAACTAATTAATATTATATAGTAAATTTGCTAAATAAGTGTGTAATACATGCATGTAAATGAAGGCCTAAAATGGCTATGAAATTTTAATTATACCTCCATCCTTACATAGGATTCCAAACGTACACAAAATAACTAAACTAATTTAGGTGACACTTGGCAAAGTAACATATGTAAGTATGGGATAATTTTCATGCCGGAATTGGATCTGTTTTCGCGAAACAGAAAATAAAGTTGGTATGGACATTATATTAAGAGTTGCAAATAAAGTATTAAATTCTTGTCTACAATTAGTGCAATAAATCAATATATAATAACAAATTAGACCCCAGTAGCAATTGATAGACAGGCTACTTTGCTAAGTGAGACAATCCGGGTTCCATTCCCGGCCGAGCCAACATTCTGCGTCATAATGTGTCATTAAATGACAAATAAATGTTTGTTATCGGGTCGAGGGTGACAACACAGGGAAATCTAATGCAATGCTGTGAACGTGTGAATGTTTACTATTGATATTATTATTTGCTCGTTGAACTAGAAAAAAATGATCGTTAAAGGGATAAAATAGAAGACCAACAATTATTCTAGGTGTTAGTTTCATTTGCAAACTTAAGACGTAAGTTTTCTGAACTGAAGCAAGTGCTGGTTGCTATTCAGAATAACATTTTTTTTTAATTTAAACATTTAGTATTACGATGTCAGTTTTTTTCCTTATTTAAACACATTACAGTGAAATTAATACGAATTGGTATGTCGGATAACACCTTGGACTTCACAGATTAATAAACAAACACATTTTAAGTACTACACGGATATGATTTGATTGATTGAATTCAAATTCGAAGCGAATCGAATATTTAATCAATACATAAAAACTTTGACATCCGCTATGCACTAAACGAAACATTATCGGTTATAATTTAGTGTTGCCACAGCGCGCGTAGTTCCGCTCCCGATCGCCAAGTTACTGGTAATTTGACACTGGCAACTTTGAACTGCATTCGTAAAACAAGTTGAGAAACTCCTAATGGGCGTTTAGAACTTATACCTACCTATGCTAACAATAAAACTGCAACGTAGCTGCATCTGGGATGCACATGGAATGTTTTTTAGAAGTTTTAATGTTGGTTAACTTTTTTTTATTGATAAAGAGGCATTAACATTAACGTTACGTATCTATAATAAAAAAAAAACTGATGAAGTCAGAATTTGGATAACGTGGGATACAGTTTCGTACTGTAAATATAACCAGGGCTATCATTGTCATTTAAAATGGAATTGTGGTTTCGATATAAAAGTTTTTTTTATATTTCTAATTAACGAAGCCGCTTTGAATAAAATTTCTATGATACGTTCAACATTTTACTTTGAAATTTCTACTTTTTCTGCACAGAAAATTCAGAAAGCATAGATAACAGATACACGCGAGAAATCGTACAAAAGTTACCATTTTCAATATAAATATAAATTAACAGAGTATACAATAATTGAAACTTACGAGAACAAAGTTCCTCGAACAATTGAAAACATATTAAGTCAGTAACCTCACATACAATTTTTTTCTATTCCATTACAACAATAGGAAGTTCTAATGACAGTACGTTGCGACGGAAATTTTGTAATGTACGCGTCTGTAACAACCTTTGTATAGTCTGTGGACACAACTTATTACATGCCTATCCTGTGGCCTAAATTACGTTGAATTACACCCGTAGTATATAATAAAGAATGACGATAAACAGAGTCCTTCCGAATTCAAATTCAAAACTATTTAATATCTTAAGTATTTCGTAAATATACTTATGCGTAGCATTTTGTTTCTACTGCCATTTCGAAAAGGTGTTTTTATATTGAAGAGACGAAACGGCGAAGCAAACTCGTAATCTGATCTTTTAAACCAAACTACAACAATTACAAAGTAAGTTTTATTTTAACGCAAGTGTTGCGGCACTCGCGTGCTCCTTCTAAAAATCCACAGTGGATAGATTCTTATGTATTCGGTTGTAGTCTCTTAGAATCAGTTACAAGTCCCCCACTACCTGCTTGGCCTATAACGTGTTAGTAATGCCTTTGTTATTACAGAAATCCCTGGCTTGTAGTGACCACTTCCCATCTGCTGTATCATTATTAAGTCTGACGTTTTGGTATGGAATGTGTGCTCTAAATCTCATGTTACCCATATGTTACCATATAATAAAATTTCTTTAGTAGTGATATGATGGATTTACATAGTGTGGAAGAGTCATCGATTTGAGAAAAATCCACCGATAAGCAGTACATCTTGTAACATTTATAGTTAAATTGGATCACCTCTGTAAAACTCTGGTATTATTTTCTATTAAAATTACGTTATCATGTGTTATATTCCGTACACCATATTTGATGTAAAAGACACCAATGAGTGGTGGTGACCATTAAATAGCCCGCCAAATTATCGAATATAAACGCAAAAAATATACGTAAAGAAATTTTACTCATAAACCAAAGTATAGCGCATAAAACATAAAGCTGATTACAATATTAGTTCCCACGAAACCCATCAATAGATCGGATTTGTTTATGCTTTGTGGCCAGAACGCTGTGGTCTATGGTTAGGTTATTTCCTAGACGATAAACATCCACAGTTACTACAAATATGTTTCACAAGTTGCAGCTAAACAATGGGGCTGTTTCTGTGTGAAATATTAATATATTCACCTAAGTATCGTGTAAAGGAAATGTGTAAGAATATTAACATTTTATTTTGTTTTGAAGTCGAGTTATATTTAAGATCCCACGAAGGTATTATTTTTTTGTTGAGTGAATTTTTAAGAGCAGGACAAATTGTAAGAATCTTTTTATCTATGGTGTGAAGGGCAAAAATACGGCCCTGCGATTAGACCCGTCTACATAAATCGTAAGTCTCTGCTCTTTGTTACCCTTTTGTATATATAATTTTTTTATTTGATCATTTAATCCATTGTATATTTGTATTAACGACCTGTAAATAGTTTTTCTACGAATCTTTAGAATACAATCACACGTTCCTTCTCACCGCAACGAAAGTGAACGTTTCGCACGTGCACACTGATATAACTCGCGTGTACAAGCATTTGTCGTTGTGTGCGTGTTGCGCTTGCGCCGACTGCCGTAAGCATGCCGTAAGGAAATGACGTAGTCGATAGATCCCAGAGATAGATCTGATGGATGTACCCTATTTTAAAATAAGTATTTTTTATCATGTTAGAAAAGTAATGCAAATAATAAGATCAACAAAGGACGATAGTTATTATTAAGAAGGGAATAATAATGGGTGATACAATACTAAAACTTCGGGATTTTATATTCAATTAACTATGTAGTAGTAGTAACTAGTGGGAATTAATTTTAAACATATGATATTAAACTTATATCATCGCGGACATTTTAACTGTAACAAGTACAGTATCGGTAAAAACAAAAATCGTGAGTACCTGTTACAGCTTAAATACAATTTTAACCACTCGTCCATAAACAGTATATCAGGAATATTCTATTATAATCCCTAAATAATATGAAGTAAAAGCTGCAAAATTCATACATTACAAGCATCATTTTATGTATTTTAATTACATATTTTTAAATCGGACTTCACCAATTATCTACTGATATAAGACCGTATTAAAATAAAATAAAAAGTAATTTTAATAAGTATTAATTTATTACAGATATTCAATTTACAAAAAATACAAGTGCACACAGAATTCGAACTCGAGCTCCTCGGAGTGTGAGTATCGTTAAAACCAAAGCGATAATGTCACTATACTTATAGTTATACAGTAGTGCACAATACTATACATTATACAAATAATGTGTATACTGTATCAAAACAATCCTCATTGTACCTCACTATCAGATTAAAACGAACTTACTCTGTGACGCAGTAT
This sequence comes from Megathymus violae, assembly GCA_003671415.1. NCBI lineage: Eukaryota > Metazoa > Arthropoda > Insecta > Lepidoptera > Hesperiidae > Megathymus > Megathymus violae. Next base: position 3,046,654 of record PDGT01000030.1, on the reverse strand, counting down.
GTCACTTCCAGTATAATTTATATCGTAAAACGACAAACCAGTAATAGATAGATCACGACACAACAATTTATGGAGAAAATCCAGTTCGGGCAGAATCGCTATATCGATTTATTATATCGATTACATTGGTGCCAATATCGATGTTGGTCTTGCAGTGACATCTCGGTTAATTCGCTTTTATGTAATCAAGTTCATATTCCGGTTAACAGGGTACTAGGGATGCAAAAAGTGATACAAATTGACACAATACGAAGATAAGTTATAATGTGGGAAGGCTCGTATTATGGGTATCGATGTAGTAGTGATGAGAATTGTAATGTAGAGTCAATGCGAGGCTTTCCATATGCAACCGACACGTCTGATCAAGTGTAGATGAAAGTTGTAAGTTTCCGGTTTTTCATCGAGTTTTCATTAATAAATTTACTCGGCATGGCGAAGTGAAGGAAATAGACATGTTTGAAAATCGATTATCGGATGAACATATCCGATTCCTAAAGCGATGCCGGGTAATTAGAACGTCGGATTATATTCAATACAGGTTTCGAAATAACATGCGTATATAATATTTCGAATATTACCCGAAACTAACAAATACTTGTTACGGAGTAAATATATTATAAAATTATTTATAAATATATACTCTTATCCAAAAACTGTATGTTAATTGATCTAGTTGGTGCCATGACTCGTATGGATTTTACCACTAATGACATAGAGGGCAGTACTGTTCGATGAATATAAAAGCAGTTTTTTAGCGCTAATAAAGTATTGTGCTCCTATGCGGAAGTGTATTGATTTAGATACATCTCCGAAACTACCTTAGAACCTAGACTCCTAAAGTTTTAAATTTGACGTTTCGAATAACCTTCTCAAACGCACTTTCTTGGTCAGGGAAATACTATGGCCAAATCTAAACCACTTCTATTCCAAGAATAGTCTTATCATTTGGTCCCCAAATAATGAAATAGTTTTAGGTTGTGTTAATGAATCGCCATTTGTATTCTATCTGACAGCTATTCACAATTTTCTCGCTTAATATATACAGAAAATGTAACTTCCAATGATTTCCCGACCACATGTCAAACGACCTCCTCACAAATTATTCTACAATTGCTTATTACGGTGTGATTTTGAATGCGGTGGTTCTTTTAATAATCCATACAAATATAAGTTATGGTTCGTTGGATCGGATGTTACGAGTAAATATTTATTAAATATTAAAAACAAGAAAAGAAAAATAGGCATGCAATTGATTAATTAAACTTTATTTTCAATAACTTATACAGTATATTCAATGAACATAAAAATATTCTTACAAAAACATTTTTCCAAAAACATTAACTAATTTCAAATTTTTTCAATTCCATATCAGCATGCTAATAAAAAGGTTAAGGTATTCTAAAAAAATTGTTTCCCAAAGCGATCAGTAGCTAAAATAAGTGTGATACCTTGGTACCACCTACATACCTACCCCCACATGATAAGGTAAGACGAGAGTCTGAAAAATGATCACTTCAATGCACACATTAACATTGTGCTTACGACGCACACAGATTCAATTTATGTATACTATTGTAAATTATTTATCAGATTTAATAAAGCAAATGCACAATCAATAATGAGTGTTTTAAACATACGCTGAAACTAGAACTTACTAAAAAACGATATTAATTAATATTTAAAGCACAGAGCAACAGCAATGATAAGCTGTGCAATTACTGAATATTGTGATATTTAATATTACAATGACTTGAAATAATTATTGTGTACTTATTAACATTGATGTAATGCCTATGGCTGTTTAATAACTAATTTGTAAGGCATGGGTTTGAATGATTCACGTAAACTGAGTAAAACTTTTGAAAAATTGTATACCGTTTTAAGGCATATGTATATATTACGGAGAAATGATGCTTGATTAAAATAAATTCACCTACCTCTGATCTTAACTATCTATATCTAAACTTATATTATAAAAAGTGATTGAGAATTTTAGTTTTTTTTTATGTTAATAGCCGACAAACGAGCAGACGAGCCACCTGATAATAAGCGGTCACCGTCGCCCATGAACATCAGCAAAACCAATGGTATCACTGATGCGTTGTCGGCCAGGAAATTTGAAGAAGGTAAGACAGAAAAAAAGAAACAATTATGTATATGCGGGATAACCACGCACGATACCACAGAACCTAATTGAAAAATCCTTTTCCATGGATGATGCACATATATATCATGTACATTAATTAATTGTTCAACCCGAACGAAGTCGGAGCGGGCCATAGTAGTGCAAAAAAAATTATTTGAAACTGGTGCATGCACACAAACAAACATGCACGCAGTTCTATGTGTATATGTACGCACACAGATGCACCTACCTTCCTACTGGATATTATACCGCAATACCGACGTACGTAAGTAATTTCACGTTGTTATTGTAAACGATTTGTTTGCAACGACACAAACGAAACTTTGTCGTTGATTCGTTGGCTGACCAACAGAAGCTAATAGATTGGTTTACAGTACGAAATAAAACGCATATTGATTTTATAATTTTATTGTGTATGTGTGTGTGTGTGTCAGTATGTGTTTTGAACAAACTTGTAACTGATATAATCACAGCGACATCTGTTGGAGTAGCTATTTTACTGCCTAATTAAATATGATTTTAAGAACCACACGGGCTGATTTACTTGAAAAAACGTTAAAGAATATTGTATTTGTTAAAAAAAAAACATCAGTTTATAATGCCACTGGAGTAAATGGAGTAATTTTAAGTTTTTTTTTGTTACTATTTTAATATACTCCGTAAACTTAAAAATAACAATTAAAATCAACATCATTTAATCAATTACGTATTTTATAAATTGACTAATGGGCGTTGCTTTTCCTAAAAGGTTCTTTAATACCATCATCGTTTTCTCCTTCTCATTCTGCGATCTATATCGATCACTTTCGTTCTTGTATTCGTAGAAGGCTCCGTGTCAAGATATAGTGACAACATACGCAAAGCAGTGGGCAGGGAGTGGAGTATAAGAGCTAAAGTTTGGACTCAGTGGCGTGTCTTAAGAGAGGCCTACGTCCAGCAGTGGACGGAAAAGGCTGATCATGAAAAAATGAATCACCGTCCACGAATTAATAATAGAATTAGATATTCCTAAAGGAATTCCTAAAGGAAGGAAGGAATTAGATATTCCTAAAGGAATATCTAATCGCACCACAAAAAATCTATGTGCTGTAATGTCTTGTTAATATTAATTTTACAATAACGGGTACTCACGATTTTTGTGTTTTAGCTACCGTAATAATTACAGTTATTACCTAAAAAGTATAATGTCCGCAATGACATAAGTATAAAATCATATACTAGGTAATGTTACACCCTAGTATCGGACTATGTTAAAGTATTCCGTCGACTGCGTTACATCGCTGATAATGTTTGAGGAACAACAAATATTTAAATTATAATTGCAAATCGACAGAATCACGATTTATTGAACAATCACACGCTATACGAAGACAGAATTGCGATGGCGTGATGAATTAATCGAAGATACATTTAGTTGCTGTTGTTTAAGGGAAAAGAACAATATTTTATAATTATATAGTTTTAATACGCAATACTTAATAAACAAGTTGTAGATAAGAAAATCATTTCATCATAATTATTAATTATTTGCTATTACAGTCAAATGTCCGTTTGTATACAACATATGTAAACATATGTTGTATATAACTGAAAGGTTGCCTGGTAGAAAGAGATCGCTGCTAAAGAGATAAGCCCTGTCGTCGTAGTTATTTGCTCTGTTACACCCTTTTTTCTTTTTGTACTTGACGTGCACAATAAATCGTATAAAAATTTCGAATTGTATTTTTATAACGTTTAAACGATGACACACTCACACCCCCTGACTAGAATTCCCTGTGTTGCGGGTAGCATGGACATACACAAATCATTCATGACCCGAGAACAAACATTTATCTGTCACATATATTATGTCTGCCCCGGCCGGGAATCGCACCCGAGACCCCTCGATTGGCAGGCTGGGTGACTACCAACTGGGCTATGGGGTCGTCCTATCTGTAACTATGTCAGGTATCCATACTTATAATAAAACTGTTGGGGCTGAATCTCTACCTGGGATGGTTTTTCGAAATTTTTATTTAGATATACATAGTTAGTGATACAATGCCTTAACTTTTTTAAACTTTGTTTTTACGTTTAACTGTAAAACCAATGAATATATTTAAATTATTTACTTATAATAATGTGTTAAACTATAGGATACTTTCCACTTGGGAAATGGATATGTTACCGCGGAATTTTCCAAAGCGAAACTTAACCAGGAATACTTGTTATATACTATAGGTTTATATTTAAGAAATTATATATTACAATCATATATATAGTGTTTTAAATATATATAAATATATTGAATATATAATAATGAATAATAATTTAAATGCTTATTTTATGTCAATCAAAAGCACAAGGGCTATCTTCACTCAATCTTCATTCCTGCCAATTGGTTGTAAGAAAATGCTGAGTTAGCAACAACTCCGCCTCATGGTAATTAATTATTATACAAAAAAGTGTTATTACATTTTATTTCGTTTGTCATATTGTAAAAATGTAATGTAATATTTTAAAATTGGTTTTAAGCATTTTGAGACATTAAAACTTCAAAAATGTGCCTACGTTTTACAAACATTTCCTTTAATCTGGTAATATCACTTATGTCATGATAACAAATAGAACAGATAATAATTGTTTAACGGCAGTACCACAGACAATGCTACTTTTTAAATTAACATTCAACCAGTTTTCCTGGTATTATTAAAACAAAAATGGGGGTTTTAGTAGATTATTCAAAGAAACATATTGTCACGTTACTTCGCTACATTTTGCAACTTTTTTTAATACTAAAAGGTGAGTTCATAATATCACTACAAAAAAGCAGTTCTGTTTGTCTGTTCCAACGTAATAATTTTAGAATCTACAGCACGGATTTCCATGCGGATGGTATCAATAGGTAGAGTGATTAACGAAAAAAGTAAAATTATAATTATAATGAGATAAAATTAAAAAAGAAAAACGCCTCTTGAAGATTAATAGCAATCGCTTCTAGTGTGATTACTATTTTTAAACGTAATTACTTCTCGTAGAAGTGAAAAGGTAAGTACTTTTGACGTGGTACGTCCCTGTGTTATTATTTTTTAATAAAAATTAAATCATTGTACAAGGTACTTTGACCTTTATCTATGGATCATCTATTTAGTGTATTACCGGCCGGTTGGTCTTCCGGTTACCAAATCACAATAGATAGACCTGGCATTTGGACAACATAATCGGTTGTAACATTGTAGATTATTATAATAATAATAGTTACGTATATTTAAGTTCATATTTTTCCGTTTTAACCTTTCATGCTTACACACTACATACTGTGACTCAATCTATGTTATTATAATTTTTAAACATAAAATTAATTGAGGAACCATTTGAATTTTATGATTACCTTTAAGCCGTTAAACTGTTCAAATTATCGTACATCATTAAGTCCAATTTAAGAAACATTTCACCATTTTTTGTGAATTATTGAACGAACTTCCGTATGAGGTATTCCCGAAGCGTTATTATATGGAGTTTTTCAAGGAGGTATAAAAAGAGCTCCCCTCCATGGCTGGGGTTGGAATGGTGACTCCTCAGATGTTGCCAGGTGACGGTGACCACTTACCATCAGGTGGCCCGTCTGCCCTTTCGTCCGCCCTTCTGGCTATAGAAAAGAATATTTTATATATAAAACTGCATATTTTTATTAATTTCTGACAATGGTCAAAGGTACCTTTGTTTTATTGAATTACCATACTCAGTTTTTTCTTATTTCACGAGAACATGTTCATTTCCAGCAATACATGGAATCTCATATATGAACCCATAAAGTTTCAACTTATTCCATTCAACGTCTTTTGCATTCCACTGTTATAGGCAGACAAGTTGACATGGATTACAAAAGAAAATCTGTGCATTGTAGTATCACATACAAATCAATTAATAATATTTATCCAAATCTGGTAGAAAATCTAGACATTTGTTAACCTGAATTATATAAAAACACAATTTGTAGGAACTAATCGGCGTCCACAAAGAGCAATAAAGCGTATAAATCGTAACAGGTGCAGTAACAGGTAAAATAACAGGTAATGTAACACGTATTGAGTAACTGTTACGGGAGACTAACGTTAAAACTTGAAAGTTACTTGTAACTGAAGCGATACGCTCCGGTCGTCCATTGCATCACTGTAAATTAGATTAGTAGAGAGTATTTTCTGGCTTATGATTTGATTTCAAAAGTATTTTGGTGGCGGTGTAGTGGACGTCTTGACGACCCAGATCTGAGGAGTTTTTTTTCGCTTCGTGTAAAAAAGAAATCAGTTGAGTCCGAATCGAACTTATCGCATAGGGTGAATATTTCTAGGAATATTTACCGTTTCGTGTTAAAATTTAGAAGTTAAAGTTCCGTATTATTCAAAGTGATTCCGTGAGCTCAGATGTGTGGAAAAGCTTATTTTTCCTGTATTTTCTATTAAGGATTCATAATATATTGGTACCGACAACAAAATATAATACTCAACAAACGTCCCACTCTCAAATAATAGGGAATATCTGGACAATAGGTATCCTAGTAATTATGGCTTTCAACTAAGGATACTGGCGCGCTGTATGGATCCGAGTGAGAAGTATTTTGTCTCCAAATTTTTTTAATTTATTTTTCACGGACATTTTTTAAATTAAATAATGCGTCGCTGTACATTAAACACGATACGGACATAACCAGGCTGCGTAGTCCCATTCGCGTTTTAAAAATTGAACATGACACAGCCAAAACACAATATAGTAACTATGAATTTTTAATTTTTAGAATACAATGCTCGTTGCGCAAGTGCTATTGTTTACGGGTGCTTTGTCACGCGGGATATGCAATAGCAACATTTGCTAATATCAAAATCTGTCAAACCCACTCGCGGCCGATGTAGCGAAACGCGATGAAAGATTACGTTTATGAACGATGCATTAATTCGCCTTCGGTAACGTGGAATTTTTTGCAATTCTCTTTTTATTTTTTTACTGGGAAGAAATCGGATTTTGTAATCGAATTCCTTTCAATATTACTCGTCTCATCCAATTAAAGTAACCCTTTTTTCTCTTCAGGATACATCAAACTGTGAAAGATGTCTGCAACAATCTATAGCGTGTGAGGCAGAAGTATATTCTCATAAACGTAATAAATTAACTTTCTCTGCTGTTGGCCTTATTTTTGATTTAAGACCGAGTGAAATAAATTACATACTATTGTATTAAATAACTTTGCAAGCGGTGGATGTTATTGATTTGAACAAAGCCTTGAGGCTCACGAATTGTACGCTTACTGGAGGTTGAATCTACTTGACCGTAGGGTTAAAATTGTGTAAATATATTTTAAGTAGGCTCCTTTATTTTGCCTATTTTCACTATGTTAATGTACTAGTAGCTTGTTGATATTGAAACATTTATTATGTATTAGAAAACGCCTAATATATTCAGCCAGTGGCTGAGGGCAGCGCAGGACCGATCGTTGTGGAGATCCTTGGGGGAGACCTATGCCCAGCAGTGGGCGTTCTCCGGCTGAGATGATGATGATGATGATATTCATAAAAAAATTAATTACTAGTATTCGTCAATCGTTTTATAATTCTGAGACTTTTTCCTTGGAATTTTTAAATTTTGTTTATATATACTAATACAAATATATATAATGGTTTGTATGTTAGTCATACATATATTTATGTATCAGTTGTAGATGTTTAAAAACGTATAATAACAATAACAATTTTGAAATATGAATATTATATTAATTGATTGGTAAAACAAATTTATTGATTGTCCGATTACGAACCATCAATATAAGGATATGCTGACGAGGTTCAAGAGATTTAAACTAGAAGCTGAGAGAGAGAGAGAACTTGAGACCAGTCTGTGCACTCTTGACGTAAAATAAATAAAAAGTAAATACCTAAATCTATAAAGATTTCCGGAGTTACAGAAGTTCGTTACAGAAACAAACAACAATTTTACGTAAGTAATTTAAAGTAGGTATCTTTGGCCATTTTAAGCTGCTTTATTAGATTTCAAGGAAGTGGAAAGCACATAATCTAAATGCATATTATTTCACCGATATTTTATGTAAGTATATTTCATTTTCAACACATTTAAATAACATTTCCTTGATCAAAATATATATAAGAAAAAATATTATTAAAACTTAAATAAAAGAAAAGGTCTCATATAAATAACAACCTTAACTAATTACAATTAACATTTTTTTTTTAATTAATTAATTAAAATTTACATTTGTGAGATTTTACTTTAATTTGACGTTTTACTTCCGTAAGTTGATTTCCTTGATCCTATAATCTCCCGAACATAAACTCGTAAAGAATAGTTTATAAAGGCATAAAATAAAGTAGAATAATATCTGGAGAATATACTACAATACATTAATCATAAATTAAAATATTAAAACCTCTTCTCCACTATGATTATAAGAACTACTCGACTACGCAGTATCACTTCACAAACTGACTGCACTCAGTATTTTTACAGCAATTATCTGTAATATTGGTTTTCTGTGATTAGAAAATTCCTAAAAAATTATGTTTTATAAACAACATTGCTAAAAAAAAATACACATCGTATCATATCTCCGTCCAACCAACAGCACTTTGAAGAATCGAGTTTTTTATCGTCATACGCACATTGTAATAAAATTATTAAATACAAATGCACTTTCAACTTGACGACCTTGACAAACTTTTATGCAAAATTAAAAAAAAACCGTCAGTTGAGACATATAAAACAATGTTTAAATACCGAACTATACTCACAGAAAGCTTTAGCCAGAGAATTGAATACGAATAATAGAAATATTACCTGCAAAGAACATATAAAAACATGCCCGTATCAAATATCACACTCCACGTTCACCTTTTATGTTAATCGTGTCAAATTGGAATCGTTTAATATGATTTGTTACATATGGAAACCTAAAAATTCAATCCGTGCTTTATAAAGACTGCAAAAACAGCTTGAAACCACAATCTGGCTACGTTTGAAAACATTTTTTTTTTCAATATTGTAAATATTTTAATTTTAGGTTGCATCTCTGGCATCCTTGAATTCAAATCGACTTTTGCTACTCGTAGTGCATCCTTCACAACAATAGTCGATCTATTGACGTTTGAACGATTTTATGAAAAGTCATTGTACTGTATTATGCATAATAATTATGATCCTGATTTACTCACACATGCTGATAAGGTTAAGGTACTGTAAATACCTCTGCTTAGTTATCACCTCTCTAAAGTTAACCGTGAAATATTACCGTTAAGATTCTGGATGCTGTACGCAAAGTTTGGACAAGTATATACATACTTCACGTTGATTTGACTAATCTCGAAGTTTTTAACGCGTAAAATCTTACACGTGTTAAGTTTTATTTAGATTTTACAGCTGTACCGACCAAAACCTATTTATAAATCCCCACTCCTGTAGGTCGTGGAACTTTATCAATAATAAAACTTATAATCGTATCAATATTAAAGGAATTCAAGTCACAGTTGATGGCCGAAATGTGTCTGATTCAAGAACATTATATTATCTGTTAAGTGTACCGGTTTTTATCAGTTATGACATTAACAATGTTCTATCGTTGAGAAAATACAACAGCGTTTGTTTGATACGATGAAGCCATGATATCGGAATCGGAATAAATTCGAAGTGGCCTTCTGAACTGACCCTTGTTATTCCTTTCAATTTGTTTGTAAATATTTTGTTTCACATTTTTATGTATATTTTATATTAACCATTAAAGTCAATCGAATGTAATATAAATATTTTTGTATAATTCATTTTTACGGATAGCCCGGGAATAGGTCACATCTATAACTCTGCCGCGTAACAAAGTAGGTTCAGCAACATTGTGTTGCTATTATTAACATTTATGACCGAGTGGCTGACAATGTCTTCTGCAATCCTTTTTAAAATCACAACCACATTACATACCATGCGAACAGTATGCCTATTCACTTAACTACATTACAAATGGCTCTTTCAAAAACAGAGTTAGACGGTTATTTCTAAGTCGCGTATGAAGTTAATGTTTCACATGGTTGATAAGGATTTAAAAATAATCCTGACAGATAGTATAACTAACTCAATACTTAATTAATGCCATATTTCATTAATAACAACAATTTAAAGGGTCGTTACGCTCGTATAAAGTTTTGTAACTTTTTTTTATTTTATTATTAATTTTTATTTTTTTATTCTAGGCTTAATTTTTGTTACCTTTTGTCACGAACAGTCCAAACTTCGTTGTTGTTTTGTTTATTGTTCGGCTACAAAAGTGGTTATCATAACAATCCATCGCATTCCGCTGTTTAACAGGTTTCCTACATAGCGACATAATGAGAAGAGTAACGCAGCAAGCTATAACTAACTTTATTTCAAATTAATTTATTTTATTTATTAAATAATTTTAATTAAATAATATACATTTACAAATTATTTGACTTAAAAACTTTGATAATTGTTATTACTAATTCGTTTTCATTTGTACACTCTGTTTGTAGCACAGTTGGATGTAATCCTGTATGCGGGGCGAAGATAGATAATTGTGTGTTCTGTAGTCGTCGATGCTCGTGATGCCTTATGTGTGTGTTCATATTTCAAGTAACACGTGGATTTGTATCAAGAGCGAAAATGTATAAACAATTTGTACATATAACTTAATAATTTAATTTTAATTAAGGATTAAAAATCAATAGGAGTGACAATTCCACACGAACAGTACAACGCTACTTTGCCGAACAGGAAATGCTAAAAAGTAGCATTTTTATTAAAACTTTTTTTACAAATTAATACAAAATTTTTGCTATATCCGGATTGTCATAGTAGTAGCCTAAAAGCTCGATAGCAACAACGCCAATGCCGTTCAATAGATAACATTTATTTTGTATTTATCTATAATGATCACGGAATTATTTGCAATAACTATTGACCTTTATTTTTTTTTTTGTTAATGAGACCTAGGTATTCAATGTTGTTATCGATATCCTCAATGTTCATTTTTATACTTGTTGTTAAAACTATGTAAAAAGACAATGATCAATTACAGTCGTCAGTAGAGTATTTTGTCTCTCGGCAATATTTGTACTTCCCTAAACGCCAACTCGACATGTTTAAACACAAAGAAAAACGATAAGCCGCCCACGAATTGACGCTTTAATATTCGTCGAACTCTTTAGGCACTAATCCCAACGGATATCATAACATATAGGCTTATAAGATTCAGGCGCAATCACAACCAAAGACTTTGGAGCGATGGTATTAATTGTAAAATAAGTCGCATAAATTAGACTTTATTGCACTAAAAACCTTTGAAAAACCATTTAACAATTAAAGTAGGACGCTAATAATTTATTGAGCCTCCATAAATTGTCTATTTTTAGGTTTTGAAATTCAAGAGGTACGACTTTAGATGAGTTATGACTCCTACGAGTCTCTCTCGCACCGCGCTACTAGGAGTCCCGATGGAGATGGTACGCTCCTCAGTTTTATGAATACAAAAAAATTTGTGTTCATTGCAGCCAGTGTTAAAAAGGAAGCAAATAGAATTAATCTATTGCCAGTTAGTATCGTGTACATTAAAGCGTATATCGCTGCAATTGATTGTGAAGTCGAACGACGAAAGTTGGCCAGTGACCAGTGACGCAACGCTTCGAGGCCCACTTCCGATTGAGCGACTTAAGTGTTGTATATTGATCGTAACTCGCGGTACTTGTACGATCTGATGACAGATTATTTTCTTATGTCATAACGCTCTGAGGATTATATTGTATTACTGGTTTATTAACTAATTCTATATTTAAAATAATCGTAAACTAGAAACTGTGTCTACTACGATTTAAGTCGAGTTAAATCGATAATAAATCGTCCATTAAAATGTAGTATAATTTAATGCGAAGTCAAAGATATAAAATTCCGTAATCGTTCTTATATTGTACTAAACCATTGAAAATAATTACATTAATCTTATTTAAATTATTTTACCGTTTGTTAATTAAATTTAATTGATTTTTGAAATTACTATTCAATTAAATTTCAGTTCTTGTGATTCATAATTTAATACTCCAGTTAAGTCAAATACCAATTAAAAAGGAGTTAATATCTTTTTAAAATATCAGGAACAGGTTGATTTTGTTAAACAATCATGGTGATGTGATGTACGGCGGGTATCCTTACGTAGTGAACGGTTGTGTGTGATTCGTCGTGCGCACTGCAAAGGACTGGAATAGCTTGCCCGCGTCAGTGTTCCCGGCTACTTGTGATGTGGACGTGTTTAACAGAAGTGTGATTAGGCTTTTTTTTTATAAGTCAGCGCGTTCAAAATCTAAAACTTCATCACCACTTACCATCAGGTGGGATTGTTGTCATGCATTAACTTATGTAAAGTAAAAAAAAGAGACCACAACATAGATAGTCTGATTACGTTAAAAAATTAAATAATTATAATTTAATGTACTTTGATTGAAGTATATTTATATTATTCTCAGTAATTTAATAATATGCGTAATGTAATTGCAAATCTATACTTCTATACTAATAAATAAAATTGGAGTGTCTGATTGTAATAATAAAATAACCGCTTTTAACTACATGCATATGACTGATATACCAAAATAACATTTTTTTTTTCAATTTTTGTCTGTCTGTCCGTCTGTCTGTCTGTTTGTTCCGGCTAATCTCTGTAAACGGCCGGACCGATTTTGACAGGACATTCACTGGCAGGTAGCTGATGTAATAAGAAGTAACTTAGGCTACTTTTATTTCTACTAAATAACTCTTTTGTTAAATTCCACGCGGACGAAGTCGCGGGCATAGCTAGTAGTAATATAAAATCTCAGGTGATATAATTTAGCATGTGCTTTTGTCCAACAGACGAATGTATTATTTCCTTTCTTTATAAATGCATACGCTAAAGTTAATTCTTTCCGCCAGTCATAAGTGCCGGCTGTAATAAGCCAGCCCGATTTCCAATACATGTCATATGCCAGTATCTATAAATATGGCGCACTGAACTGTAGCATTGACTTTGTCGACTGTTTATAAAATGTTATTATCCAATACCGATTTTATATTAAGTGATTTGAACAGTATTGTTCCGGCATGTATTGCGTTATTGTCACACGTGTGTGTCAAAGAGTAAACAAGTAAGTGCCTATGATCAAGTGCAACAAATATGATTTCAGATTCTGTTACCCTAATTATCATAAACATAATATAGTAACGTAATAGACAAACACTCATCTCATCAACGCATCACCACAAACATAAATGTGCGTGTGTCTGAAAACGATCACATTAGTGTGAGTAACTTTTAGTGATGTCAAATTCGAGTCCATGCATTGTCGAAATGAATGTCGACTCTGCCACCACAGGTTTTTTGATATATTTAACCCGTTCTCTTGATTATTTACTACATTTTCTTTACTTCGCTTCGTCTAAACTTAACCTTATAGGTTTTCCGTGAAGCTCGAAAACTCACTCGCTCACTGCGATCCTCTATTACGCTAGTATGTTAACTTTTCCCTCCTATTTTTTAGTAATTTACTTTAAAATTTTCATTTTCACAATTTTTCAAATAAAATATAATTTAAAATTAAAATCCACTATTAATAATCGACATCGAGTTCTTTAATGTGACCTAAAATTGTGCTAAAGTTAAAAGTACCCCACAATATCGATATTCGTGAGATGTTCTCTCTGGCTTAAAAAGTCGTTAGGACAGTATGGTTGTACCACCTCGGTGCGGTCGGTCATATTCGGAAATATAAAGTTAGCCGATGCACAACATTTTTTGTAAAGTACTGTATCATGCTGGTAATAATAATCTAGTGGTGATATATTTATCGTATTCATTATTATTTATTCTTCCGTTCATATAATTTTACCCTTCGATACTTTCTTCTTTTCGTTGCAACCTTAAAGTTTATTTGGATAAATTTGCTCTTTAGCGATAAGTCCACCTGTTTTATTATCAATTACTAGCTGATTTTTTATTTCTTATGTTATTATTATCATATACATATAATAAAGAATATTCTATGTGTCTTTCTGTCTAAAGGTTTTAACCTCCCAGAATGTGGACTGATGATTTATCAAAATTTTGTGCCGATTAAAAATTAATTATCACTTGATTGAGTGAAAAAAAATTAGTATATGATGAAATATGGAAATATGGAAGAACATGAGAAATCCTGCATAACTCAGAATCTTAACTCAACCAATCCGCAGTTGCCAAGCGTGATAAAATATGGCCCTTATTACCATTCATATTGAAACACGAGCCTTGAGCTCAGCTGAAGTATAAAGGGTTGACTCTACGATTTTTTGGCAATTTTGCATTGTCTTTTTCTTGTAAATGCGTGTTTCTTAAGTAGGAAAGAGATAGATACAATATGTTTACATATAATATAGCTAGAGTTTGATATTGACATATAAACCTAAACATTTTTTTGTACTTTTTGGCTGTATATTTATTTTTCACTGAAAAGATTACGTGTAATGATGCGTGAAATATTTCTAAGTAACATGAAGGATTATCTTACAAACATTTTATTCTAGAAATGGAAAGGTTGGAATTTCTATTAATCGGGTAGTAAATAAAGATTTGACTGCTTTTTTTCTGAAAATAAAATAAAATGTTTCTAATTCATATAATAATGCCTTGTGAAAGAAACATCCTGAAGAATATATATGTATATCAATTGTCTTAACAGTGAGTTCTATTTGGAAACATAATGCGAAGCTTGTTAAAACCGAAGGCGAACCCGCACTGTGACATTTGCATAAAACGAACTCTAAGTTATAGGAAGAACACGACACAGAGTTCAGAAAAGAAGTGGCAAAAGCCGATTTACTCTTGACCCGAATAACCAGTGGATCGTAATACGTTCACTCTCGGTTGCTTGCAGTAAAAGCGATAAGACGCTAACTGACAATATTGAATAGTATTTGTAAGCCGATAATAATGGACCGGTGAACGAGGGGCCTGAACGTCGGCATGGAAAGTTCAGGTCTGAATACTGCACGCGCCCCTAATTCGTCAATGTTGTGTGGGTATTACAAATTAATTATACCTTACTTCGACGAAACAAGTCATCGTAAAGAAACCTGTACTTTAATATCATATTTTGTTATTACGCTGCCATTAAATCTTGATGCCATTATCTATGGATTTCCAAATAAAATACAGTACCAAGATTGTCTGCTTCGAGGTTGGTATGCTGTGAAATGGGGAGGGTATCATGAACAGATAGGACGCAATAAAAGTTATTTTTGAACCGGGCAACACAATACTCATATAACTGAGACAGAACTTCACATACAGGTAAGTTCGTTTAAACATCAAATGTATTAACGTTTTTGAAAACTACAAGTCACTAGCGACTAGCTTCACAAAGCAATAATTAAAAATAAATTTTCTGACCCTCCAAAAATATATATATATATTTTTATTTTTTACTTGAAAAATTTCAATACAGTTAATAATAGCGCTGCTTTAATAACATTATATTTGAGTAGCCGAAATTTTAATCCGACAACTTAATAAATGTTTAATCTAAACTTTTAAATTATCACTAAGCAGGACTTACACGATTATTAATATCGAATAACACTTAGTTAATCGATTATGAATACCGGTTATACATTAATAAGAAATGTTTAGTGTACCGGCTTACAAATGAATTTGCCGAATTTGTCATATTCGCATAGTCTAGTCAATATTAACAGAAATATAAATTGTAATTTCGTTGTTATGTAACAAAGTCATATTTATTTATTGAGTAATACTTTTTAGTACATACAATGTACGAGTAAATATGTGTATGAATATCGTTGTTAATACTTTAATACAAAAGGACGTAAATATATAACTAATATACACACCTTAATTGATTTAGGTAAATCAAAATACTACGAAGTGTTTTTAAACAAAGGAACTGTTGTTATCGACTTCTAGCCCAGTTGGTAGTGACCCTGCTTCCGAGCGAGGTGTCTCAGATTAATTTCCCGGCCGGGACAGACCTTTATATGACAGGTGAATGGTTGTCCTTAGATCGTGGGTCTTTGTGACCCTAGCGTAGAGGTGTGAGTGAGATGAAACTTTTATACAATTACATTGAGTATGAAATGAATATACTCTCGAGAATAAAATTTAATATGACATCTGTTATAAATGAAAATACATCATCCGAAATAAAAAAAAAACACTGTATTTTAGTGTATGTAAGATGGCTTGTAGTTGGTACCCTATAAATATGCTGAGGATCAGAAGTGAAACTTAGTAGTGTCTTGGGCAAACATAGCGCTTATAATCAACTGCGTGGTCAAATCGATCTATATTTATTAGGCAAGAACATTTACATGTAAAATAGAAACAAAAGAAAATTAAACCGACCTCAACAAGAAAAACTACTAATTATTATTTTATGCACTACATACTTAAATTTTTGAAGTCAGTGCTTGTTACCACTGCATATGGACATCGGTAAACAAAGGCATAACAAATCCTTTTTTTCATGACCTGCAACTTTTTAACCGAACGCATTATTAGGTTCAAGGTTGATGTAGTATAGACTACGGACATTTTAAATATGATACATTATTTAGATTCTCTTAAAGACTTTATAATTGGCAATATAAAGATATTACATGATCGTAAATCAGCTGTTTAATGTATTGTATTTATTCATGAAAAATAAGAGAATGCAGCGCAGTGACCAATCGATGGGATATTCCTCTTTTTATTGCAATTTAATAACGTAACCAGTTACACAGAATTTTCTGTTTTTGTGAATATATTAATTCGTTATTATATAATTAATAAACTCGTTTCGTACCTTCCAGGTAATAAATTACAATTTGTTAGACTTCGGTAAACTTGAATTAAAATTATTAGTGAGAACCGAGTTGATTTGCAACAATAATAACTATTTTACATATTTCTAAATTATGAGATTTATGTAAGATAGTTAGTTGTTGGACAATTTCATTTACGTTATATATATATATATACTCAACTAATTAAATATACTCCTGTCTAATTTATGGGAATCATGTTTAAGGACAAAAGTAATTTACGAACTTATATGAATATTTTTCTGGTTCAAATTAAAAAAGAATTAAGGTTGAACCAGCATTCAAAGTGCATAAAATTGTGATTAATATGACTTTTTTAATTAATAATTTAATTTTAATAGAAAATTGTACATAGACAGATAAACTAACGACCCCATAAAGTTAAGATTTTCAAACATAATAACACGTACAAGCCGTAATTTCTTTTATAATTTGTTTATAAGCAATTGCGTTAATTTGATCAAATGTTAATATCAGAATACTCCTTCAATAAATATGAAGGAATATGATGATATTAGTGAACGATATTAAAATCATTCAGAGCCGTCGCTGTAAAGATCAACCGAAACATGTTAAACTAGTCGACAAGTCACGGATCTGAACGGACCTGAAGTGTAGTTCGACAAGTGTTTGATCACCAATAACTGAGTAGAAATATGTAAGTCGCGAACAAGTTCAATTTATCAACCTAATGGAAAGATGAAAATATTACTAACATAGCATAGTATACATAAAATCATTAATGTTTGTAGTAGTACTTTCGTCACCACATCGTCATTACAACCCTTGATTGACTCACCGCTGAGCTTGGGTCTCCTCTCGCAGTACAAGGGGTCAAGTGGGTATTCACACAACTTTAAGAATATTATTGAGAACTCTTAAGTATACACGTTTCCTCATAATGTTATCCTTCACAGAAGCCATCGATAATAAATTTATAAACCGAGAAAACTAGTTTTTTTTTATTGTAATTTAGAACGGCTTCGTCTATTGTACTAAAAATAAATTTCAGGAAAGATATTTTTAAACACTAAAATGATAATAATAATTTAAATTTAAATAATTTGAATAATAAGTAAAAATTCCCGTGTACATTGATGTAATTGGCCACTGGAGATTGCATTATATGTTGTAGGTATTGCTATACCAGTACAACAAATTAAAATCACAGATATTTCCAAGGAAAAATCTTATAATTATATATGTTATTTTGGATAAATATAACATAATAATAACCGTTGATTACGCATGAACGCTTTATTATAATATAAAGACGTCAGTTAACTTGTTATGATAATCTCATCGGGGAATCAACCATATTTTGATCTGTGGGAATATGGACAGAACATAGGCGGACAGAAGTCTTGTTTTAAGTCTAAATATAGCCTCATTTATATATATATGTACTCGTATATATTTGACAAACGAACAGCCGAGCCACCTGATGGTAAGTGGTCACCGTCGTCCATGGACATCAACAAGACCAAAGGTATCACTGATGCGTTGTCGGCCATGAAATGAGAAGAAGGTAAGAAAGAAAGTACTGGCTCTCAAGCTCTTCCCGCTGGGAACACGACGAGTCGTTTGACGGCTGACTCAAGCAGGAGGGTGTAAACTAGCCAGGCTTCACGGAAAGATAATAATACCAATAATAACATAAATGACTTAATAATAATACTGATAATAATTATAATCCTTACGCGAAGCCCCACCACCAAGGAGACTGGCTTCTGTTGCCTCTTGCGACACGCTGTTCTGCCTGCATGTCTGAGGGGAGTATTCTATGCCGCCCCAATACGGTCAAATATTTCATACCTATACCACAAACAAGAATTTGAACTGTTCATTTGTTCCAACGAATCAGTTTTCATCTATGTCTGATTCACGTTAATATAAATTTTATTAGATTTGAAACAACGTATGTTTATTTTTTCTTATACTATACAATACCCGTGGAGGAATATAAACTAAGCAATTATCTGAAGGAGAAACCCACAAGAAAACGTACATGAGTAGTCTAGGCAATTATGATTAACACTGGTAATGGTCCAAGTCGTTAAAGGACGCCGTTAAAAATCACATTAAGTCTCATATAATTGTTACAAATGGATATAAACTTCAAGAAACTTCGTGTTAAAAAATATTGTCTTCGTTTGGTATTCTTTACTCCTCAACCATACTAATCATAAAACTGCAATGGGATCGCATTTTTTTTATAAGCTACGTATGTATTGCTATATAGTGTATGTCAGTCTGTTACGGCATCACGCTTAAATAACAAGAGGGATTTCAATCTAAGTCGGTATATTTAATATAAGTATTACGCGTCAACATATAGGATATATTATTAATCGATAAAAGGATTTCTTCCTGTGAAATATAAGATTAAAACTAGAAAAAAATTAAGTGGGGCGGGGGTATCCGCAGTGAGACACTAACCGATTTAAAATGTTTAGAATGGAATATTCTAATTTATAGCTATTACAAAAAATTATATTTTAACTCATGTAACTCCAAAAATTTACCAGTTAACATATCAAATGCGTTTGTTTAACCAAGCAATTTACAAAACGTCTTAAACAGTCCGACTCTGCTCTCGTAGCAGACGGACGCCCCGACATACTCCCGAGTAAGTCATCTCATTTTTTGACTGATTTCCTGTGTCGTCGATACCGCATCGACCGCGACTTAATTGTTGCCTTTTAGTGTTATTTTGTGTTGGCATCAACTAAGTATTCGTTTCGCGTTTGAGTTGGTGGATACCTAACGGTGACAACGAAGCCAGCTAGCGTTGACCCGGTGCGCTTCTCAGTCCTCTCGGACTGAGAGAGACCGGAGACCCGATCCCACTGCACTGGGCCTACCCAGGGTGACGGTTAGTGGCTATTTCCGCTAGGGATAGTCACTGTTCTCGTAGTCTCGCTCGTTCCATGTTCGTTTCTAGATTCCGTTTTTTCGATCTCGCTTCTCTCCCTGTCGCGGCAGGGAGGATTGTTAGGAGGATGAATCCATCCGAGTTAGGTCTCCTCCGTCGCCTCCTCGGAGCCCTGTCTCCGTTCCTCAAAGCGCCTCTCGATGAGGCAACAGTCATCCAGGCTCTTGCAACGACACCACAGACTGACTCACCCGCGTCCCCTGACGCCTCACCGGCCCACAACGTCGAATTCTCCAACGCGCACTCACTCTCGTCGCGTAAGCGTCCAATCGAGTCCGATGGCTCGCTCGAAATATCCGACGACGGTACTGTCACGCCGTCGCAATCCGATGACCAGGCCTTCCAGCTGGTCGAGACCAAGCGCATTAAGCACCTAACGAAACGTATCGCGAAGGCGTCCGCAGAGGGAAAACCTTCCCTTCCCACCCAGCCCGTCCCGCTCATGTCCATCGACACCAGCGCCCCGTCCTCTTCCAGACAACTCCCTCCCTTGAAACCAGCATCCCGTTGCTCACCCGTCCCTCCCCAGGTCAAAGCCCCGCCTCCGGTATTTGTCTGGGATAAATCTAAGTGGCTTCTAGTCACCCAGCTGTGCGCCGACAGCAAAGTCTTTTACACTCACGCCAAAGTAGTTGGCGAAACAGTCAAAGTGACTTCTCCGAACACCGATGTTTTCCGTGCCCTTACGGGGCTTCTCACTCTTAACAAAATTCCATTCTACACCTACGCTCTTCTGCTCCGCGGAGTCCCTTTCGAACCTAACCTAACCTAACCTAACGAACCTAACCTAACGAAGCTATCCTCGCTACTTAGTCGCCCAAGGACATCCAGTAGAAGCTGTACACAAGATGTACAGCAACACGGGTAGACAATACCCGCTGGCTCTAGCCATTTTATCGAACACGCCCGAGTCCCGGAACATTTTCCGAAACGACATGACCATCTGTGGTCTATCTTTCATCAAAGCTGAACCCCCGCATAGACGCGGCTTCCCCGGTCAATGCCATCGCTGCCAGCTCTACGGCCACGCAGCGGCGAACTGTTCCGCCAACCCCAGGTGCTTTAAGTGCCTGGAGCCCCATAGCACCAAAGAGTGCTCGCGCACACGCGACTCGGAGTCGCCTCCAGCTTGCGTTCTCTGCGGCCAAGCCGGCCACCCGGCCAACTACCGTGGCTGCCCCAGAGCTCCCCGCCCCATCCCATCCAGGACTGCCGCAAGGAAGTCTTGGAGAAACATCCAACCTGGCCCTCCACCAAACACCGTTGAAAACTTCCCTCCTCTGAGGACGCCTATCGCGCCACCTAGACCCGAGCATTTTAACTCGTGGAGACGCACTGACACGACCACGACAACTGTAGCTGCTCCCCGCCCTGCCCCGGCCGCACCGCGCGACCGGAAACAGACCGAACCTCGCGCTAACAACACCGCGCAACCAGATGGCAAGTCGTCCCTGGCCGAGGACATGAAGCTCGTTTACGACGTCATCCAAAACGTCGACATCGCGGAAATTTCCGTCCTGGCCCGCAAGATACCGGCGGCAACCACACCACAGCAGCGCCCTTTAGCGCTCGCTGAGCACAGCCATCTATTAACGTCGTTATAATGGCCCAAGCACTCAGTGCGCCATCCAGTCACACCGGTCGTACCAAACCCAAGGGCTTCTCGCTCGTCTCGTTCAACACTCGTGGCCTCCGCAACAACATCCCTGAATTAAATTAATTCGTTCGCAACAACGCCACAGACTTACTACTAGTTCAAGAAACTTTCTTAAAACCCGTCCACACCAAGGGCCTATCAATTCCCTCGTACAACCTTATTCGTAACGACAGAAAAGACAGAACCGACAAACGCCCCGGCGGCACCATAAGCCGCGCAAGCGGTGGCACCGCTATTTACTTTAGAAAGTCGCTCCACTGTTCCCCTATTGAGACTCCTACACTCACTACTTAGAAGCCACTATTTGCAAGCTAGGTATGACTGGGCATCCGTCCCTGATCATAGCCTCGGTCTATAATCCGTCGGGAACCCCGCTTTTAAACTCGGACTTAGAGGCCCTACTCTCACTAGGAGACTCGGTCATTTTATTCGGAGATCTCAACTCCAAACACACGGACTGAAAGTACCGATCGACCAACGCGAACGGAGTTAAACTTAGACAATTCGTAGAAACACGGGACGTCGATGTCCTTTGTCCTTCCTCCCCTACTCATTACCCGGATCACGCGCTCAACTCTCCGGATATCATCGATTTCGCGTTAGTTAAAGGAGTCGCGCTTAATTTAAGAGCGATCGAAACGCTCAACGACTTAGGTTCTGACCACCGGCCGGTCTCTCTGAAATTCGGGCCTTATGCCACCGATACAACCACTTCTACTAAAACCTTCACCAACTGGGAAGGATATAAAAAATCGCTTGTAACAGGTCTCGATGCCGCCGGCTCACCACTGGCTACCATCAACTCAGATTACTTCGTCAATACGGAAAGGATAGACTCAGCGGTCAACTCTCTAACGCACTTAGTACAAACATCTCTCCGAGACAACGAGCGTGTAGTCGAGGTGCCAAACCGAAAACTACCACTCGATGTTAGGAATCTCATTCAAGCCAAGAATGCAGCCCTTAGAAGGGCCGCACTCTACCCCACTCCAACGTATAGGAGGCATTCCAACGCTCTCCAGCGACGTGTTCGCTCTCGTCTTGCCGAAATGAGGAACTCCAATTGGGACTCCCTCATGGAGGGGATCAAACCCTCCCATCAGGCGTTCTACAAGGTGGCGAAAGCCTTCCGAGTAGGCGCCCAACCTCTCACCCCGCCTTTATTACGCCCCGATGGCAGTATCGCCTTCGAAGACGTCGATAAAGCCGAATGTTTCGCCGACAGCATAGCTTCTCAATGCTCACCCAGTTCGCAACCATGCGCTCCTTCACACATAGAATCAGTAGAGGATGAGGTCCGTAAAAAGAACTCACTCCCAGTCACCGCTGAGCCCATCGTCGTTTCCGTTGACGAAGTCCATGATATCATCCGGGGTCTCAAACCCCGCAAAGCACCAGGAGCCGACGGCATCTCTAACGTCGCGCTGTAACACTTCCCCGAGCAGGTTCTCTCTCTCTTAGTTCTCATTTTTAATGCCTGCTTGCATCACTGCTTCTTTCCAACCGCTTGGAAGGAAGCAATCGTTATAGGAATTCCTAAATCCGGTAAACCTCTTAACATACCGGCAAACCACCGCCCCATCAGTCTCCTCAAGGCTATGGGGAAAGTATTCGAACGCGTCATACAGGCAAGACTAAGGAACCTTCTTTTCCCAGTAGGCGGTCAACCTTTAATCATCCCTCAACTGTTCGGTTTCCGTGCCAAGCACTCATGCCCTTAGCAAATCCATCGTATAGTGGAATATATTCTAAGCGGTTTTTATCCCAAACGTTAACGTACAGTCGCGGTTTTCTTCGACGTTGCCAAAGCTTTCGACAAAGTTTGGCACGAAGGACTCCTTCTTAAACTTCATTACCTAGGTCTGCCAGATCGCGTTGTTCGATTGGTCGCTTCCTACCTACAAAACCGCTCCTTTGCTTTCAGACACGAAGGAGTACTCTCTTCCCCACGCCCGCTAGCGGCTGGGGTACCACAGGGCTCGGTACTAACTCCCTTATTATTTTTAACGTACATGAACGACATCCCCATTCCAAAAAACGGCGTACAACTATCACTATTCGCAGACGACACCGCCCTATATTATCAATCACAGAAATTAGATTCGGTCCTCTTCAGACTCCAACACTCAGTTGACGAGTTAGGAAAATGATTCACCAAACGGCGAATCGAAGTCAACGCGAAGAAAAGCTCCGCGGTATGTTTTCATCACAAGACCAGACACAGACAAGACGAACCTAACATTCGGTTGCTAGGCACCCCTGTCCCGTGACAAACCACAACCAAGTACTTAGGAGTAACACTCGACTCCAGACTGACTTTCAGACCGCACATTCGTAAAGTCACCAACTCCGCCAGATTTTATATGGGCCGACTCAACAGTCTGTTGGGAAGGCATAGTAAGATGTCCCTCAGAAGCAAGCGAACGCTCTATAAGGTTTGCATACGGCCGGTGATGTCATACGCCGCCCCTGTTTTCGCACACGCTGATCCCAAAATCCTACATCCCATCCAAGTTGTCCAGAACATTTTTTGCAGGAGAGCAACCAACGCCCACTGGTGCTTGAGGAACGCCGACCTGCACTTCGATCTGCAACTTCCGACCATTCAAAAATCTTTCAAAGACTACTGCACTACATTTTTTAAATCCTCAGAGGAACATTCAAACCCACTTATCAGACAGGCAGCGATTTACACCGCCCCTAGTCTTACAGGCCACCAAATCCGGAGGCCAAGAAACGTTCTCACAGATCCCCCCGACAAGATATCTTCTGACTTGGACCGCCGTCTGGCGGCCACAGTCAAGAACTCAAATAGTAACAGTTAGTAGCCTCCTTAAGATGCCACATAGTCTCACCATTCGACAACACCTTCAGTGTTAGCAACAAGCGTATGCTCCCTCGGGAGTGCCGCTAGCACCCTTTCCTTCTCTAAGGATAGGTCGCTTCAGATGAAGGCTTAGAGGCCACAAGGCCAAAGCCAACTCGGGTGGTGTTTAGTGGGTAGGCCCCTAGGTTTTTCGGGAGTCCCACATAACCAGCGTAGCTGGCTGCGTTGGTATGCTAGGAGCATTCACCACCCCCCTCCCGCGCTTTTCCGAAGAGTAGCCCATTTTCCATCTTCTGGGCGGAAAAAAAAAAACGCCTTAAAAATAAAAGTAAGCTATTTGTAAATCTAAGGATTGTCTACTGAATCAAATGAATTAATTATACTAACTTGTTCTGAGATAACATGTGCCCTGGATAATGATACTGGCCATTGAGCTAATTAACTTGAACAATACAAGTTATAAATTTGTAAAAACACCTGTATACACATGTATAATGTATAATGAATTACTATAGCGGTATAAATTGTGCCATATAATCAAGTGTTTAAATGAGTCTGTTCTGCTTTGAAAGTATTATATTTCTTAATATTTTAAGAAACTCGCGACTTTATAATATTATTTATTATCTATTTAGGTTTATAAAATATTTTAGTTTTTAAAATATATGAGCCAATGGTAAAAAAACTCATTCAAATTTCTAGGCCATTTTAAAAATCAACTCAATCTTTGTACTAAAAGAAATTAAATGAATTAAAGTTACCATGTTAGAAGTGGCAGTGCACTATATAGTTCTGAAAATCGATAAAAATACTCTATTTCACATTAATTTTATAAAAACATGTCTTCAATCAACATTTTTAATTAACGCAAGGGGCCGTGTTGGGTTAGATATTACAAAATTTACAACGCAATCAAAGTTAAGTAATCGACGAAATATTGGCGCTACAAATATTTTACGTTTAGCCGAGTTCGGTATAAAATGGCGGAATTGACGACCAAAAAACTGTAAAATTTGTGCTTTTCACAAAAATAAACCTTAACACTATTACAATAAGGTTAAATTTATAAAAAAAAATTACGACTGAAAGTGTTCCAAAGAATTGTTACTATGCAAAATGAAATTTGTATATTTGTAATAAAGTTCCTCATTTCCAACGATGTTTTTTCTGCCGGTTTAAACTATTGAAATAATCGGCTCCATCAAATCATAAAATTAAGGCTTGAAATACTTTTATAATCTATATTAATAATGTTACTTTAAAAAAGTGCCTATTATGTATATGCGAAAGGTAATATAGGGAGCCGCGGCACCTATTACAAAAATTCTTTTACCTTCTATTCTTACATTATTCCGGATGGACAAAAATTATATATCATGTATAGATTTAAAAAAAAAAGCTAATATCATGGTGGTATTCGTTAACTATTTCTCAATTTCGGTTAATTTATTTCTTCCACTAAAATAATTGTTCAACATCACCAAAAACGTGGCTGCCCGCTTGTAAGAGATACATATATTTTAAAATACACAAATTTTACGTCTACCGGATTGGAACATAGAGAACCGAACGACAGATCGACTTAGAACACCTTAGACCAATAAGTTGTCGTTGCTTAATAATAATCTAATATTTTCACCAGTGTTAATAATGTTAAAATATCAAAAACATAAAAATTTATAAATTCAATATTAATATTGAATAATATTTATGAAATTAATAATCTGTCGTATAACAATATATATATATATATATTTTTTTATATTAAAAAAAAGCATACAGGCATACAGCCGATCTATAGTACGATATAAGTGCCAATACAAGTCTATGATCGTGTTTGAATTCTAATTGCGTTGCCTTTAAACGCTTTTTGGAGGGTCAATATAATAACTGCAGGCACATACTATCTTTAAAACTAAATACGTTACTGTCTAAACTCATGTTACATCAAGTCTCATGTAAGCAAGTCATATATGTGTTCTAGCAACACAGGAAGTGCGAAAACACCAGCCGGTAAATAAAATATTAACATGGTGCGCGACCGTTACGCTAAGTTGGAAAAAACGTAATAATTTTGGATAGAAAATTAAGTATAATACACGGTCAAAGTGTCCACGTCATATTTTCAGTGTTAAATAAATGTTAAGATGATCATTATAACGTTTTTAATAATACTAATATTAAATCTGGAACAGGGCCGAATCTGTAACCTTAAATATTTTTTGTTTAGTTTTTATGTGGGTAGATTTCGTTACCAATATTTGAATATGAGACCGAGACATTTTTTTTGTAATTTTTTTCTGCCTTTGTCTATGACTCTAACTGATTGTCTGTTTGTGCACGTATACGAAAACCATTTAATAAATTTCTGTGATCTTATTACAATATTGTAATGTCAGATGATAGTAACAGATTTTATTCCAAGTTCGAACGAAAAACTAAATCAAATGGATATGGTGGAAAATGGATAAATGGACAATAAAATTTCATTATTAGACTTAAATAACATTAATAACTTGCCCGCGTCGGTGTCCCCGCCTTCTTACGATGTGGGAGTCTTCAAGAGGAGAGTGAATAGGCTCTTATAAGTTAGTGTGTTCAACATCTTAGACTTCATCACCACTTTGTATCAGGTGGGATTGTTGTTAAGCATTAACTTATTCTATGTAAAAAAAAGACAATATATTTACAACGCCACCTATCGGATCTCAGAATAACCATAGTCTCGGTCAAAAAAAATATACTACAGATATGAATTCATTGGATTAAGTCGGTCAGAATAGACTCAGCACGGGTAATAACGGTTCACTTAGGGAAATAGATTTATAATATTAAAAAATGGGATACGGTTGTTACTCGTTTTTATTAGCCATTCAATATTTTTTTCTTATAGTCCTACACACTTAAATATTAGTCGCCATTTTTTTAATGTAAACAACCGACAAACGAACAGCCACCGGATGGTGAGTGGTCAACGTCGCCCATAGACATTGGCAACATAAAAGCATCACAAATGCGCTGTCGGTCAGAAAAGAAAAAGGTAGATGGAAAAAAAGATAAATCTGTCTATTGTTTGATATCGTATGATAATCAGTGCACGAGCTTTTAAGATTAACGCATTCACACAGACAAGCTTCGTTTTATAGCATACTAAAAACTAGTTTACGAACATAAGCTATAACTAATAACTCGACACGTATGTATATCTCTCCTTCAGTGACCAGTAACATTGAGATTAATATAATTGTCATACGAATTAATTTGTTATCTTAAAACTCCTCAGCCCGTCCTTCTCTTTGTCTCGCTTTCCTGGATGAGTTTTGCAACAAACGAGTTATAGTTGTAATGGCCGATTATACGGCTATAACTTTTCCATTGAGTCGATCGGATTCTAATTAGAATATGGAAATAAATATAATAAAACATAAAGGTCCGTCCACAAGAATATAGTGTGATTCAAAATGGCAGATGATTAAACACGGACATAATTATATTTATGATTAATGTCATTATAATTCCACTAAACGAGTATTGGTAGGTCGTCATGTCTTATTATCTTTGTCCAAAACCAAAGTACGTCAAAAATCCACCTACGGCGCGGAGAAATCAGTTGTAGAATATGGGTATAGCAGGAATGTTGTGGAGTTCCGGAATTGTAACCGAATGTATCGGATATCCGAAATAAGAATATATCCGAAACCTTAACCGTATCCGATAAAAGTTTCGATTAATTTCGGATAGGGCCAGAGTCTAAATGAAACACGTCGTGACAGGTTTTTGCCGGCCGAACCGATACATTAGCTGCGACGCTCTCATTTTTAGACAGGTTTAATTATTTAACTTTTAAGGCAATATTTTTCCGTGATTATAATAACAAATAATATCTATAAATAAATTCAAAGTGTTACTTTGTATATACATGATATATTTTTTGTTGCCTTCTATATACATGATACATTTTTTCCAAGTCATCTAATATCCGTAACTGAATTTATCTGAAACAATTTCATATCCGTAACCTAAAACCGGTAAAATATTATTTATATATTGTTTGTATTCATATTCAGATCTGCAATTTCATATCCATAACATCCTAAGAATTTATAAGTGTTTTGTTGCATATTTTTTTTTATGTTAATAGCCGACAAACGAGCAGACGAGCCACCTGATGGTAAGTGGTCACCGTTGCCCATGGACATCAGCAAGACCAAACTCTGATGACCAAAACTGATGCGTTGTCGGCCAGGAAATAAGAAGACGGTAAGAAATAATGTACTGTCTCTCAAGCCCCGGTTTGGCGGCTGACTCAAGCAGGAGGGTGGTAGCTAGCCAGGCAGGCTTCACGGAAAGATATTAACGACTTAATAATAATACTGATAATATAATCCTTGCGCGAGGCCCAACCACCAAGCTGACTTCTATTGCCTCTTACGACACCCTGTTTTGCCAGCATGGTATTGGGGGGAGTATTCTAGGCCATCCAATACGGGCAAAAGACATACGGCATAGTTTAAGAAAACCGTTTTGAAACAGACATATATAAATTACTTTTTTACCTTAGGTGAGAGTCAATCCCGGGCCCTCCGCCCAGTAGGTAAGATTATTAATTAATTTCTATTGTACACCGTACGTAAGATCGTTCATCAAAAGCATTATTATTTATGTTATTATGGTCAATGTCTGCAATGTAATTTTAAAATTATTTTGTCTATCGTCATTAAATGTTTTTAACAATGGAGTCTATATTACATGATTTCCAATAACATAGATATAAAAATTGTTTTTTACTGATAATAAGTACTTGATATATCTATCTGTCATCGCCTTTAAAGAAGGTAAAATACATCTTACTTAAAATAAATCGAATTAGAGATAATGTTTAAAATTTTATAAAGTGATAAATCCTCATGAAACGTTTGGAATTGTTTTTATCGATGTTTTGATCGAATTGCTGATTAATCACTCGAAGCCATGTCGAAACTGGAAAGTATTTAAAAAACAGTTCTTGGGTATCGTCAATTTATTCATTTACCGGTATTTCATTTAAAGGAGTAAAATCGGTCAAGTATTTTACTAAACATGATCAAGTTGGAACCATAGATTAACTACTTTAGAAGATGAAGTGTAAAAATAGTCGATATATGTCTTTCTTTTTCACTCACGCACATCACCAGTAGAAGTTAATTCTATTATTTGTCTTAGTTGTCCAGATTCCATAATTACAAAGGAAACATGGAGTTTTAGTTTTTAATATTAATATAAAAAAATTTAAAATGTGGTTTTAGTTTCTGTATTATTTGATACAAATTCAAAATCATTTACGTATTGTGTAAATCATCCTTTTCATACAGGTAATGTAATTTAAGTAGAAATCTAAACACATCGACATTTTTACTCCATTCGTTTTCCTTATTAATCTATGGTTGTACGCTAAGTGACATAGAGAGGGCGCTTAAGTGGTACTTCAAAAAGTGCGTTGCTCTTGCATCTAATATGGCCTCTTTGGTCTGTTTTACAAACACCTGGGTCATCGATCTCATCTCACCTTACAGTTATAAAGTATTATTTACTCTATGAATTAAACAAACCTCATTTAGTGTCACACATTATTTTTGGTTACTGAACTATGGTTAGCATAAATAACTATTGTAACGGATGTCCTGTTTACACATTATACATTAATTTTATTTTAAAGCGGAATTAACTGGTTTTCTTCCCTTAAATAATCATTTAAGTACGGTTAACATTGTTGTAATATTGTGCGTTGTATACAAACATTTAAAAAATGACACATGTATTTAGATTAAACAAATTTTACCTACGTTGTTATGTAAATGGCCAAGTTTAATACTAAAGGCATCAAATACGGTGTTACTATGATGTGGTTATGAAGGAGCGCAGCGAACCAGCCTCATAGTACTAAATACATATTACAAATGAATACAATATTACCATGTCATTTTTATTTTTTTATGTTTTTTAAGAATACATGTATAAATAAATATAAATATATGAGATCTACTTAAGCAATAAAACTAGATTACATCGTAGATAAATATATTACACATAATCATATAATATCTAACTACAAAAACAGATAGTGAAATCTTGTCTTATGAGTAAAATTTAAACAATTAACATATACTCGTATTAAATAATTATATTATTATTTGTGAAATGGCGCACAGATATAACCATACCGTCTTGTATATGTAAAAAAATAATTACAAATTATCAAGCTAAAAAGGCGTGAGAATATGCGTCTATAAACATGCAATAAAAAGTTCATTATTCTATGACATAATTTTTTTATACTTAAACCTAATGGCGGATTTGCAGCCTTGGCCGCCATAACCTCAGGCCATGTAGTCAGTACCAGCCACCCCTTTCTGAGCATTCATCTTATACAGGTAGATTACTTTTGAATTTTTGTTACGATTGACCGCCCTACAGGGTCTTAGGGCAAATCCTCCGCTGCTAAAACCAATTCTCTAGGGATTGCCAGTGTGAGAACTTGCACTAGTGCATCACCTTTGATGTAAACAGAAATATCTAACGTTAAGACATTGCGCCCTTTCAGCAGGGTTCATTACATGATAAAAAACAAATTTATGACCAAATAAATAATACATATGTACAATTTTATGTTGCGCTTACATAACACCTTTCCTAAACGGTGTTAAGTACCAGGGAACGCTGTATCCCTCACACAACCCACAATATCGACGTGTAAAGAGATTTTTTCGTTGACCGAACGTATAAAAGAAAGGTCGTTAGTCCACCGTTTTACCATATTTGTTTTTGTCTGTAAACATAGAGTAAATAAACATCTAGAACGGATAGGTCACGCTGCGCGCCGTGTCACGAGGTCGCACAGAATAGGTGAGGGAAAGCCAATGCAACATCTATTACAGCTAAAGAAGCTCTCATTGCAAAACATTGTACCAAAGGTTAAGTTATGTAACCCTGCATGTGCAGTAACTGTCTAGTCTGTGGTCATGTTTATGTAATATTGAAGAGATTGTCTGATTTGAAATTGGCGTTGAAAATCGTAAGGGAATTATGCAAATAACAGTTGAAAGCAATTTTGTGCTTATGTAAAATAATGTGGGATTTTTTATTTTTTATAATTATAGTTCCGGGCACGGGCATGGAACCACTTCGTATTTTTAGATTTGATGTTGAAACTAAAAAAAAAATCTAAATTGAATTTCAAACAGTACTCAAAATATGAACTTAGTTAAATATGCTAGCAGCGAAAACCACACAAAAAATTCCACGTTTGAAAAATCCGCGTCTTTGCATCTTAAGCCCAGAGTCTCATAGTCTTAAAGGTTCGTTTTCTTTTATCTCGTTCATTTTTGAAAGTATTAAGCCAATAAAAAATAAAAAAAATGGCGCGACTTACATGTTCAGGTTATCAACGTTATAAAAAAAATGTATTTGTTCTTAAGGCACCACTGATCTCTAATAATAAGTCCGCAATCAGAATAAATGTAATTAATTATATATTTAATATTTTAAAATAGTAATTATAATTATTGTATTTAATTTAACTTTAGAATTACTTTATGCATATACTAATTAATTATCTATAGGATCTCGTTTTTGTATGTTGATGTAATTTGATTATCATTGTAAAGTTTGATTTGATTATCATTGTGTATCAACTTTGTAACCCAGGTAGAAAAGATACTCCCTGCTGGTCCAGTCTTTGACCCATTAACAGCAAACTAGACAATATCCAGTATACTGATTAAGTGCGGATAGGTGGAGACCAGTGATGATGGCTAAAACACTTATGATACAGCTAGAATCATTGGCTCCACGTACCCTCTCGAATACCCGTCCAACGCCTTCTAACATTCTAGGTACACAAAGTTCACGTCCCCAAAACATGCGTTAACATTCGATATACTAATAACAACAAAATGTTACCAAATACAATTAATAAATAAACGACAAGAATGTAACTGTGGTCTGTGACATTATGCTGTCAGTTGCATAAAATGTTATGAAACTAGGTTCCGTTTGACAAAAAATTTAATTGAATAATAAATTATATAGTTTATTATTTATTAATTATCTATGGAACACTTTTTATATAGCACACAAATTATTGTATCTGTAACAAGAGTGTAAGTGAAAATGGCACGAAATAATTTGCATTTGACATATTTTTTTTGTTTAATTTTAATCAATATTTTTTTTTTTGAGTTTCATTATAGCTAAATGAATTAGTATCAAATTTAATTAGATTTTTAATGAATTGTGTTAGTTATCAAAAGTCTCATTTACTGACAATGCTAAACTAGGGCACACATTTTCTATCTCGTGTTGACAAAGTTATTCGTTGTTGTTCAAACGATCTTATGACCGTGAATGGTGCTGGGAATAATTCTCAAGGGAAAATATTCATGTCACAGATCAATATCTGTCTCAAAACTAAATTCTCTGTGCTCAATAATGTAACGCCAGTCATAGACCTGCGACGCGGAGAATCGTCTTAGGTAAAATTCAGAGATAAGATGAATTTCTACTCATTAAAACTCCTTTGTAAGCCATGCCACGTCTCGGAAAAGGCTCATGGATCTAATGTGAATGCACTGGAGTCTTAACTGTGCTATGCCCTAATGCCTATCCCGGGTGCTAAAAAAAGTCCCTTCACTTTACTTTCCGTACAAGTCATGACAACTGTCAACGCCAACTTCTTTTCTTTCCGGAGTTCAACAAAACACTTGGTAACTTATTAATTTACATAGTTGTTGAACTGTTTTCTTTTTTATGCTTAGTATTGTATAACCTTATTCCGAACAAACTTTATTACTATTATCATACAGACAACGCTAGGGTATTGACTATGTAAGCATTTATTTGTCAGTTAATAAAAAATATTTTAACAAAAAAACGACTTTAATTTCAATAGAGTGAAATTCTTGGTTTCATATCTTTTTTTTTCAAGTTTAAGTGGGACTCAACGGTATACCCTCGGTATACCCTCTCAAACAAAAAAGGAATTTTCCAAATCGATAAATAAATGACGGGGTTCTGAAGTAACAAAAAAATAGTAACGAATCGAGAACCTCCTCCTTTTTTGAAGTCAATTGAAAAATATACTTCAAACGTTGCCTTTACTGAGGCACTTGCAACTTTTGGTTGGTAAATAACAATTGCAATATGGAATGCTATATTGCGCAGATATTACGTACTAATGCTCGGATATAAGTATGTAAGCGTTTATTTACATTTATTTGTGTTTATAAAATATAATTGAAATGTAGCCTTTAGCGAGGCATTGGCAACTGTCGGTTGGCAAGTAGCAATTGCGATATCAAACGCTCTACTGCACAGATTACGTACACACTTGGACATAACCTACATTTTTAATTTGGTTTCGAATACCAGTCAGTGTTCAACGTATATAAACAGACATAGTTTCTTCTTCATAAAAAATTGACTTAAACAACACTGAACCGTCATGGGTCAGACCAGCTGAATTTATCCTGTATTTTCGGCTGACATACGAGTGTTTCATATGACAAATAAATAGATGTTTTGTACTTGCAAAAATAACACATAAGCGTGTGACCATGGCTTTGTTGACAAAAAGTCCATTCACCTACCTGAGTATAAAAAAAATACATTTAGGTCCGCTACCGTTCATCCTTGAATCCAACCATCCTATTGATGAAGTCTACTGAATGGACGAGACAATGACTATGGGTAGCGTGTGGAGGTCTCTGACACGAACCTAAATTTTATCTCTAGTTTAACTGTTTATCGTGATATTTCCTAACATTATTGTTATTTTCAATCTTTGACTGACACAAGCCATCGTCGTCGGTACATAAGTTATATATTATCATTCATCAAAATAAAGGTGCTGCCTGTATGTCTGTTTGAACATGATATCTCAATAATTTCTACACGTTTTCAATTTTACTAAAAATGTGAGTCACGAGGGAGATTCATGTATTCGTTTCAAAGATAATTTGAAGACCGCTTCATAGAAACGCCAAACAATTGTTTTGGATACGGTATTGTTTTTATATTTTCATACAGTCACACCCCCTCACGCGGGTGGTATGGACGTACACAAACAATAATACAAAAACCTATGACTCAATAACTGCCCTGGCCGGGAATCGAACCTGAGACTTATTCATAGGTGTCATTCCTAACATAAAGATGAGCACATGATTACTTAATACATATAAATACGTTGTATTTCCTATTAAAATCAATTAAGACTACGTTCAAAAGTCAAGAAGCCTATGAGAATTAAATTACGTAGTTAGCCCTTACCCTCTTGGCACCTACGCGTCTTTTCGCAACAGTATTAGCATCAGTTGGCATCAGTGTCGTAACCTAGCTTCCACTGTTCCACTACTGCCTTCCTTGAGTGGATTGGGTGTCCAGAAGTCTCGAATGAAGCTAACGCGACGTGTAACAAGATTTCCTTTGTTTTAACAATTGGCACTTTGATATTTCAGACATGAATCCAAGAACGCATAGATAATTCGATTAATTGAATAAATTGTGTGTGTACCTAATTATGATCATTCATCAACAGACAGTTAGCTCTTTGTTGGCTGTTGACATAAAGACAAATTCAATTACATTAAAAACCCTGACCCCTAACCTCTGCCTAAGAATTGCCTATTGTTTCTAGCAGGACGGACAAATTATATCACAAACACGACCACAGAAGAAACATTTATTTGTCACATTAATGTCTACTTTGGCCGATAATCGAACCCGGGAGTCTTCGTCCGCTGAGTTGGTTACAACAAATACATAGTCAGGATAAAAAAAAAACAATTTAAAGCGTCATCATTTGGCAGATGAGCGAAACGTGTTTGGCCTCAAATATTATACCTATTCTAATTAGCGTCGCGGTATCACCGCCATATTTATTACGAACGTATATTTGAACTGCGTTAACCAGTTTTTCTGGGGAATATTAAGTATTATATAATATTGAATTTAATTGACATTATCTGATTTTTTATTGTAAACTTTTATTGAACAGCCACTGAAGTTTGTAGAAACTTAAGATACTCCCTGTACACCTAAATCTAGCCAAGTAAGTCACCTTATCTTTATCGGTGTAAAAATTTAATATATGATAAAAATTGATATAATTTATTAATTATCAATAAAAAAGTTGTGTTTAAAATTTTTTACAATGATAAAATTCAACCTCGCGTCTATGGCTACCAAACAAAAAAATATGTCGACAAATATCAGGGAAAATAGGAGATATATCTAAAAATCTATACTCATACATTAATATTATAAATTTCAATTTTTGTATTTTTTTTTTACATTTTAGTTACATGTTTTTCGACTTTAGGGACTGTTTTTATTGTTAATATTTGGCTGTTATAACCTTTGTATGGCTCCCCAAAGCACACTAGCGCGGAACCTAATTCTACCCTAAACAAATCTAGGATCAGAAACGCTTAGATAAAGTATGTATTTCTCAGTCTTTACGAACAGGAGGCCATATTTAACCGATCTAGAGCTAGAGTTCTATTTCAAGTTGGTTCGATTTCTACGGCCGGCATTAACCATTGTGTAGACAACCAGTTGTCTATTCACTACATTCATATTAACAAAAAAACCACACGTCCTCAGTATAAAACACAAACACATACTCTAATAAACCTAACGCGACATATTTATAAAAAAAATATAACCAATTCACTTCATGAGAAACCTTGTTTAATCGTCAAAACAATTCTCCTCGACATTTTAGTACTTTATTAACCATAACATAATAAATTAGTTAAGGCTTATATTTCCCTGTTCTTATATGAACTTGATCTTAAGGCGAAAATACATAACTGAGCAATACTCAATAACTCGTGACGTTGCATAAGTAACAAACCATTAACATAAATAACAATAATCTGTGAAAATTTAAATCACGTGTATTCCCTTACCCAACTCATATTTGTCGGATTCACCTAAGTACGCAATAATATTTATGTATATTAATATATTTATGTTTGTTTGTACATACATTTAAATTTTGATATATTATTTTGTAACGCGTACCGCAACCCGTAAACATCGCCAGGGGTTGACAGGTAGAGAAGCCCTCCTCCAGGCATTAAATCCGCCCACTGCAATCTAATTTGTAGCTTTGTTTACAATACAGATTGAGTAAATAAATAAATGATACATATGATTTGTCAGTCTATTATTATAAAACTAGAACAATATTCAATTTCCTTATCAAGACGTCATGATCCCGATACGAAAACTCGCCTTTATACACTTTAACAACGGTTTACCAAATTCCATTTCATTCATACATACAAATAATCTATATAGTACAAGTAACAAGAGACGTATTTATTATTCATTTTCATAATCAATTATTTTCAAAACTTATATTTCGAACAGTTCTGAGTGTATTAATTTTAATTTTCTTAACTCAGTTCATTTTGAAAGTCAGTATTCAAATCGATTGTTTTATCATTTCATTCTGAGTAAGAATCATATTGTCAGTACGTGATGTATCACGAATGAGATGCGCGGATAATATTTATTCGATAAAAACGAATTCAAAATGATAAAGAACGTGTTATGAACAGCTCAGTTTCAACCTTGCGACACTGTCTTTCATTTGATGATTTATTATTATTACAGCCTATAGAATTATTTCATACAGTTGGCTAGTGAAAACTTTTAGAGGATCTATCATTCGAGACGTTTGAGGGGATACGCGGTCCCGGAACTCAAACTATAATCCGGGATTATATATAGATAGATAGATATTATATATATATGGGTCTTCATTCGATCAATGAATATTATAAACGGATTCTTCAAAACGAAATCGCAGCTACAAACTAGTTTGTCATAGAAATAAACATTACACAATTATGAAGATTGCCGAGCTGACATTTTTATGAAAAGCGTTGCTAATTTTTAATCAAAACCCTATAAGGGAAACGAAAAAATGGCATCTTTTATGATAATATTGTGAAGTCGGAAACAAAGCAATTGAATTATCCGAACTTAATTTTATGTGAATTTTATATTATAAGCAATTACCGACCGTTTGTAATAAATATATTGAAAATTCAAGACGTTTACAAATTGATTAGCTTTTATTAATTAATTTAAAATTATATCATTAAAACATTAACATTATTATTTTATGCTGAATCTGATATTATTTTCGCAAAAATCGTAGTACTAAGTTAAAGGTTATGAGTAAAAAATTATAATGTAATGCTATGATTGTAAAAACGGTTATAGGGTATAGAATTTTTTAATATTTTCGTGATATATATTTTATAATATTTAAGATACTCCCTAACCATAGTCCGTACATAGTTTACGAATAATCACTCTTAAGATTTAAACTTTAAAACATTTTATTAATTTAAACTTTAAACAATTATATTAAGTTTTATTTAGCTAAAAGAACTTTATTAAAATCTCTATTAATTGAAATTAATAAGCAATAACCTTTTTATTTTTGAATTGACAAGATGGCGTACGGTAACATTTATAAAATAAACACAGTATCACTGCGTGCGTTATTATTACTTTGATAAATTTCAATCTGTCATTTTATTCAATATTCTGATTTTTATTAAGGCACAAAAAGAAATTCAAGCGTACTGAGAATATTAAAGAGTATTTTAAAAAATCTCATAAAATATCACTGATATGTTGTTATTTTGGTAAGGTAACTCGTTACCATTCTCTAATAATTTAGTAACAATCATTATATAAATGTAATAATAATGAATGGAATACAATATTTTGTTACCACATAGGTTTAAATTTAAATAATTTTTATGATTCAAGTAACTCCACCAACTAGGAATGATCATAAACTGTTGACATTTTTATATTACGTATTTTTGCTTGTTTTGATAACCAAACCAATTATATATTAAAAGTTAATACCAATATTATACATAAAATATACATTTAAGGTTTTCCGGGCTAAAAAATCATATTGACACACAGGATTAACGTAAGTTTATTACATATACCATGCACAACAAAATTAAATAAATTATCTTTTTTCTTCAAATTTATTGATCGTCATATTAAAATTTTTCGTAAGTACACTTAACAAATATGAGATGACAGATGAATCTTTTCACCCCGTAGAGTAACTAGCACGAAAAAAAGACATTTTTTATTTAGTCAACAAACGTTTCATTTATGTCAAATTTGACAGCACATCATTTCTATACCAAAATTATCATACATGTGTATTTCATAATTATATTCTCGTGTTATCAATTATTATTTGTGACTTACCATCAACAAAGTTATATTTTCAATATAACATTATCACTAATATTAAAGGAATTATTGGTCACACTCGCACACATTTGCTCCTCTAATTACGTGACATGTCAAAACTTATTTAAGCCCCATTAAGGATGATGTAACGGAGACCAAACAAAATAGAATCCGCTTGACACCCGCCGTAATACTTAAATATTTATACAAGAGCGCTCGGAACTGTAACCTTCAGAAGAAAATTCGCCTTTCGAAAGGCAAGGACACTTATAGTACAAAGGTCGCGCTGCCTGTTCGTTGATTGATTAAAGAGCTTCTTTATTATTATTATTTCATATGATTAAGTTTTTAACCGTTTATCGTAAAGAAATTAATGATATGTTATATTACAATTTATAGTAGACTGTATTTCGTCGATCGTGGTTACGCCAAAAATACATACTGCTAATAGTAAGTACCTAATAAGAATTAGATAAAAATTTGTAGTGTCCTCAATTACATGAACTTATAATCTAATAACAACGATACTTATTATTGTACTTCGCTTGTAAATATTTCTCAATGACATTTGGTTGAAATATTTCAGTAAACTTGAAATTAGGAATATGCAAAGCCCAAGTCCCTTCGAAAATTTACGTTTTCCTTACCTTACCTTACCGTACCTTAATAATATTTTCAAATATAATGAATGTGACAACATTTTTATAAAATAAAATAAGTTAACGCTTGACAACAATCCCACCTGATGGTAAGTGGTGACGAAGTCTAAGATTGTGACTTATAATAGCCCATTCACTCTCCTCTTGAAGATTCCCACATCGTATGTAATGGGGAACACCGAGGCGGGCACGTTATAATATAATATATATATTTCGCAATAACAACTTTTAATATAATGTGTAATTTTAATAATCAACCTTTTTCTTGGGAACACAGATGCCTAAAATACAAATAAAATTATTTCTATGCAAATAACCGCTGCCTACCAATTTTAAACACACACACACACACACACACACACACACACATCGTATGTTTATATTTATATATAATGTTTGTGATATTTGTAAAGATATTTCGTCACTAAGTCGTTTAAGTAATAAATACATTTATATTCAGAGTTTTTTTTTACAATATATAGGTAGCAATCAATATTATATTATGATATAAACGATAGAACTCTCGTACTGATCTGTCAGTATAATAGTTAAATATTAATAAAGTAATTACAAAAATTTACAATGGTATTTTAAATACTGAAAAAGAGTCACTTTCCTCACAACACAATGAAAATATAAACCAATTAATATGTTCCACTTATTCAAATCCGGCAATTATTAATCAAATCTAGGTAAGACCTCAATAGAACAAAGACACATAAATAACACATAATTATATAATTAATAATTACATCATCATATAACACAAATATACTAAATACATACATTAAAATATATTATCTCTGCATGTTAAAACTGAATAAAAAATTAGGTGAATATGTATAAACATCTATTGAGCATAATTGTGTTTTTTAATCATTTATTGCAATGTTTGTGTAACCTGATCGACAATATCAAAAAAATTATTCAAACATTAATTATTACTTCAATTTGACTCCATTACATTACATAGTTATCTAAATGTATTATGAAATAAACTATATAAAGTTTTACAGTCAATTTATTATCAAGTAACTCAAGTTTTTCGTCTGCTTTTAAGAGTATAAGAATACTTTTTAATATGTATAGAATGTATTTTTGTACTGTATACTAATACAAAAAAGTATAACGTTTACATATTTTTGTTGTCAAACATATAAACATACAATACATGATTAGGAATAATATAGAGGAGTATCTGATGCTATTGGTAATTCAAGTATTTTATAAAAGTTTTATAAATTATAAAACAAAAACATCACGAACAAACAATTAATCTAAAATATAAAACGCATGTGAAGCAAAGAGGCGCTCTACCTTCAGAATATTCTAATAAGGCGACCTATTAACGCCTCCAATATTCGTTTTACTTCAACTTCAATATATAATCCTTTCGCAATAATACTTTCAGCTTCAAAATTCGCATAATACTCTTGCGTAAGGTGGTTACACAATGCGATTTTATTTTATAGCTTATACCGTTTCAATGCTAAATAAGAGTCATTGCATTGTAGCAAAAAATCCGAAAGCTGTGACATAATTGGAATACTCAATCTATCAAAAGTGTTCTAAAAAGTTTTATTGAAACCGTTCAAGTATTTTGCCAATTGCACACGTTGCTCTACTTGTTTGACATAGACTCTACTAACTCTACTGACTTCGTACTCTACGAACTCTACATTCAAATTACTCACGTATTAGGAAGTTTCAGCAGCAGAAGGGTGGGCCAGGGGCGCTGCCGTAGAGATACACACAAGCAACACAATTATACGCCATACACATAATCCATCACGGCTAATTTCTACCACAAGAGTTTCACAGGGAGTCACAATTTGAAATGTAGAGTTAGTACACGCGACACAATTTTTCCGTATGGAAAACTGCTGTCGCGCGACGCGTGCGACGCTGACGACGGCGAGCGGGCGACTGACCTGCGCGTGCGCTCCCCCACGCAATAAAACCTTCGCTTTTCAAGAGTGGGGGCGTCCGATGATTTTTTGAAAACGGTACTTCTATTGATAGGTAGTTCTTATTAGCAACCAGTGGGCCATTACTGGCAGGGCACAGGCCTCTTGCAAGGAGGCCTGGTGCGTACTTAGCGTAAGGAATTGCAATTCATTCGTGGGGAGTGAATCACTAGTAGCACAATAAAGAGGACCTATACAAGGATTGGAGGCCTCAGAGCACAACTTACCTTACCGAATCCTATTGTGGATTGTACCAGCTTAAACATGGATAAAATTAATAATTATAATTGTGAGCATGCCGTCAACCTGGGGTTAAGTGGACTGCCAACAGGAGATCTAGGATTTTTTTTAATACCCTGAGTGTCTATCAAGAGATTTTTTAGTACAAAACGAATAGTATCCCACAAAGAAGCCGAGTATCCTTTGAAAATTTCCCTACTGACACCGAAATCTATGATCAAACTACACATATGTATGCCAAGTGTATGTCTAATATAGTCTGTTATTATATTATCTGTGTATAAAACCTACATGAAAAAATAACACCATAACATTAAAAGCTATCTGGAGTACACATTTTAAAAACCAATCTAAATTATAGTAGTATTAACAATCATTATAAATTTTAAAAGTACATTTTTATTTCCTGTGTAATAAATAGATTAAAAATAATAGACATGTATTATTAATCAAATAATAATCAATCGGTTCTGCAGTTCTTCTGTTATTTTTTTTGTATTCAGTTAATTTCTACCATTTTTCTTTTTTTTGTTTTTATATTCAATTAATGTGTCACATTTATGTTTTTTAATGCAATAAATTTTTCCCATGAACGTTTAATTTTTTTTTTGGTGTTCAACTAATTTCTCTCATTTTCCCCTCCATTCTGTTAATATAACATTGATTTCTCAACATTTCCTGCTTAAATAATTTTACAACTAACCTTTCGGAGCGCTGTGCCAACCAAGGACATTCGGTGGTTTTATAAAGACATCACCGTATTAAAGGTATTACTGTACCAGGTTTGAATCTACTTTGATTGGTCAAAATAATAATGTTTTATTATAACATATGTCGCTATTCCACTACTGGGATCAAGTCTTTCTTCACATGCCTTTGGACATATGGAGAACGTAATGGAGAACGCTCGGGTATCCAGAATCCTCATGATTTTTTATTCCACCAAAGCAAATGAAATGTAAAAAAATAATGAATGAAAAGTGTGTGAAACAAAGATACGTGTGGAATTCAAACCCAGGCCCAGGCGTTTGAAGACAACGTGCTAACCACTGAACTACCTCTGTTCATTAAAACGGTTATAATTTTAAAACCAACTCATAAAATTCATTCTCTGGTATTGAGCTCACAAAAGACTTCAACGGGGTCTGCACAAGCAAAAGCACTCATTTCTGATTTTTGTGTTAGATACATGAATGTTTTCCGGCACTTATCTGTGCTGTTTCAATTCTACATGTCCATGTCACACAAACAGTCTTAGTGCAGATTACTCGTGTGTAACTGTCATTAAGTGTTATTCTAAATAAAAATATGACCTAGTTCTTTACTTGTAATTCATAAAACCTTAAATTTTTAATATTAAAAATTTCTTCTTGACACAGAACGGGAAGATATCTTAGACATATTACACGAC
Organism: Megathymus violae; assembly: GCA_003671415.1. NCBI lineage: Eukaryota > Metazoa > Arthropoda > Insecta > Lepidoptera > Hesperiidae > Megathymus > Megathymus violae. Next base: position 3,003,655 of record PDGT01000030.1, on the reverse strand, counting down.
ACACTTCGACGAACGAATCTGGACTTAATTTTACTTATCTTTCAATCAAATCAACTCAGATTTAATATCGTCACTGATCAAATTGTCATTGCTTTGTAGATCTAGTTCTTGATATGCAATTTTGAATCCGACGTCAGTGTAGATCACTGTGTTCCACGGAGATATTAGTTAACTGACTTATGTGAATGGCACTCACGATTCCTATTTAGCGAGTAAATGTTTTCTGTAAACGTAATAAAAACCGTGAGTGCACATTGCATTTAAAGGTTCTGCAATAATCGATAAACCTCTGCTCATGCTCTGAGCATTAGGCATATTAATAGTATTGACAATTGTGATACAACGTCTTGTTCGTTGACAAATTTAACGAAATTGCCTTCGAATTTGATTTTGTAATAATTATCATATATATTCCTAATCCTAACAATATAATATCCTTATTGTGTAAAGGTTCATAATCTTACTAGTAACCCGTCCTCGCGTCTTTTACGAAGCACTTAGATAAAATAATACCATCCGCATTGTTTTAGAAAGTTTTTGTCCTGCGAATTAGAAACATATTTTTATAAAATGTAAGGTGTTGGATCTATGCACACAATATTCACGCACAATTATGAATAAAAAAAATTGTGAACATACATATATACACGTCTTAGTACGTTACGAGCTTCTAGGTCCTCTATTAAAAATCATCATTTTGGAGAGTGTACGCAGGAACTGCTCGAAATATCTATCGAACAATCCGGCGTACGGCGAGTATCTAAAGCCAGGCACACCGCTTGAATTGGAACCATCAGAGAAGCTAACGGTTCAACAATCGCATAAATTACACTACACAAACAAATCATATGTGCGGGTAATCAAACCTTTATGTACATCCGCTTAGAAAACCAAGGTCTCAAGTACATCTATCTGCACAGCAACTTGAACGGAAACCATATTTAACTTATAAGTGATTGTTTACGCTACGACAATATTGAACATAGTTGTTGACTCAACGGCGCGATGCGAGGAACGAGTGACATCGATCGTTTGGATAGCTTCAAGACAAGCTATAAATCATTAGCCAGGCTGAGATTCTGTTTTGTGTAGCAGACATCAATTATGAATAGCAATAAATGTATATATTTTTTACATTCGTCTCCAACACACAAATTGTTCTGAGTTGGAATACAATACGTATTTCTATTACAAAGTTATGTGTGAATTGTTATGGTTAGTTCTGTAGGACAAATCCATGAGGACTTCGATATACCAGAACGTTCTTCTCAATGTTTTCAAAGTTATGTGATGTCTGCCATCCCGCACCTTGGCCTTTACGTATCCATTTGTGACCGAAGACTCATGACCCACTGTAGAACAGCCATAAGTTGAATTGACATGATAAAGTAAGTAGATTAGGTCTTCGAAAAGTCGAATGACAGCAGAAACATCACGAAGTTTCTACAATCATACCGCAAAACTTATAACGAATTTGAACCTGATGTTTGTTATGATCGCCGTTCCTTCAGATCAGTGACATCAGACATTTAACTGACGCGATTGTAGGTGGAATCGGAAATTACCCTTGTTAACTGACTTTTTACCAGAGTGTTGCTACTAAAAGTCCAGAACTCCAACCGAAACTCTTTTAAAAACCATTCTGCCATTACCTACCAGGTAAAATAACCTTACGACCAATCAAGTACCATTGAATTAACCTGGACGGTATAATATAATGGACTACTACCAGCAATCCCTGTTAGTCTCCAGTCTCTCAACTACGGCCTGAAGGATACTCCCCTTCCGCTCTAAGAGTTCATTGCTGGACACGTTCGTGGCCAAACCGAACGGCACTCGGTTACTGTTAAATTGACATTACTTTTAAACAATATACCCAGAAATTCGTCATTTGACGTCAAACGTAAGCGTACATCAGTCCCGGATTTTCAATTTTTTTTTAGGCGGGGCAAAAATTGAAAAATGCTGCCCCCGCCCACTTATATTTATTTTTACCTTTATCATCTTTATAATATCAGCTACTTGTACTATAATTTATTCTGTGGTCAAAGTTAAGTGAATAATGAGTTGTCCATTCGTCTGTAAAGTGTGAATTTGGCCG
>PDGT01000030.1:2981817-2993576 GCA_003671415.1 Megathymus violae | reverse complement strand
TTAGTTTTAATAAATATATCGTTATTAAAAATCGCGAATTGCATTTTTATTAATAGAAGATGCAAAACGTAGCAGCAATTTGAAAAAATCGAAAACTAATTTTAAATTCACAAGTTGCCGGTAGCATGGACAAAAACCCGAGAGTTGAGAACAAACTTTTAATTACATAAATGTTTTCCACGAGCAAAATCGTAAACGGGACTCTTCCTTCGACAGACAATGTTATAACTAAGTCACAAAAGTTTACAGGTGGTGAAGATTAATTCAAAATAGGAACCTAGTTTATATTGGATTTCCACCATAGGGTATCACTGCTAATGCACAGATTTTTTTAAATAGGAGCGTATTGTAATTGTTTTAGTCAAACCGCGCATCGAATACCTTTTTTTAGAATTTCCATCCGTATCAATATTCTCCGTATCAATACTAAACGAAATCAGCCATCCAACTAAACATTCCATAATTGTCTAGCCGTCATGCTGTGAACATGAATATATCGCATGCGCAATCTTTAAAAATAAAAACATCTTCGTATCCAGACTCTCTTATAACCACAAATGGCCATTTTCAGGTCTGTTGGCTATTTATGACAAAATAATTTAAATGCCGCGGTGAGTCGCAAGTCCATTCCGCTCTACTTCTCTTAAAATTGAAACGAACCACAAAAATAATTTGGTCTAAATCTAAATACAAGTTACACTTATGTGTAATTACTAAAGAAAAAAGCGTAGTAACATGCATTTACAATCACGGGGAGCTATGAAAGTTGTAAATAAGTCTATATGAATAGATTATGCCTTTTATCTTGACCTCGTAGTAGAGGACTCTGGCTTTTATTCAGAAAACTTACGCCTTACTTATTCAATTTCCAACTACACCCAAAACTATTACTATTCATTTTTATCAGGCGTTTACAAATTTAGTTTAATAACGCTACTACGTCTAAGGTACTCCAAACAGTGTTCTGAACTCTTCTTTTCTTGTCTCAAGTTCTTTTTAGCTCCGTTGATCGTTGCTAGCCTGTAATGTGCAATGACAATGAGTTTTTATCGGCTACCGCGTACACTCGTATCTTACTTGTTTCTTCATTGGACTAAATTTATTTCGCTCCATTCCGAGAACTCCTTCAGATATGTAAGTCTCAATTTCAGGCGCAATTTTTTTTCTCTTGTTCGCTTGACCTGTAAATTTTTGGAAAACAACCATAAATTTCAACCTTACTCTCCAGTTCATTTGAATCCTCAGTAGAAAAACAATTTAGATAATAGACATTCCCAGGAGTGCTTCCGCAACAATTAAGTTTGCAGCCAATAATTCTCCCTTATCAATACCTGAAGGCTGAGGTGTTTGTGCAATTTTGTCAGCAATTACATAAGATCGAAGTTTCGTAGCGTATCTTAGAAGGGTTCGGTAATTCTCCACGCAATCGTATAGGAAATTATGAACTGCATAGAAAAACTAGGATTACTAATATATCTCGCATATATAACATTTTGCCAAATAAGAAAAGCCTATATTGAGCAGAGTACCTATAAAGTAGAGACAAATACAATTTTATAGAGAAAATCTGTATTTTCTTAGTTTGGATAAAACAAAGTTTTACAATATTTAAATTAATCTTATCACTAATAATTGTTCAAATCAAATTTAAATTCAAAATCATTTAATCATATAGGTATTCAGTAAATACACTTATGAACGTCATTTTTTGCTTCTACCACCGTTTCGAAAAGGTGCTTTAACAATGAGGAGAAGAAACGGCGAAAGAAACTCCTCGGCACATCTTTGAAATAACATATGGTAATTACAAAATTTTAAACCTATGCGGAACTGGTTTCGATACTAATTTCGTCCAGGCATCCTTGTCATTCATGTACTCATCTATACTATAATATCCTTTGCCTATAAGTTGTATTTTAATGCAACGCTTAAAAGTTCCAATGGGCAACTCGCGTAACAACTTAGGAATCTTATTGTAAAAACGAAGTCCAAGCCCCATAAAGGAACGCTGAACCTTTTGAAAACGAAATGCAGATGTAACCAAATTATGCCTATTTCTTGTTTCATGATTGTTTGCATCACTTTTCTGCTTATACGTATTTACATTTTTTTTTTAATAAATACTAAATTATTATATAGTATATACTGAATGGTTACGGTGAGTACACCTATTTCTTTAAATTGTTCTCTTAATGACTCACGCGACTTTAATCTGTATATAGCTCTAATTGCTTTTTTCTGTAATATAAATATTGAATCAATGTCCGCTGATTTACCCCACATTAGGATACCGTAAGACATAAGACTATGAAAATAGGCAAAATAAACAAGTCTAGCTGTCTCTAAATCAGTAATTAGTCTTATCTTCCTAATAGCGTAAACAGACCTACTAAGTTCACTTGCGAGAACCGATATATGGGCGCCCCACTGACGCTTACTATCTAAGGTGATACCTAAAAAAACTGTGGATTGTTCCATAGGCAGTGTTTCGTTATTTAATTTAAGTATTTTGCTTACCTTCTGCACATTTGGTAGTTCAAACTCTACACACTTCGTTTTATTGGCATTTAGAACTAAGTTGTTTTCTTGTAAACCAATGCGATACATGGGACAAAGCACTTTTTAAATCGTCAAAATTTAATTTATTTCTTTCAGTCTTAAATATTAAAGATGTGTCATCAGCAATGAGTACTATGTCCGCATGTTTGCTAATAAAATACGGCAAATCGTTAATATAAACCAGAAAAAGGAACGGACCTAGAATAGAGCCCTGTGGAATACCCATTACAATAGACGATCCCGATGATTTGGTATCAATTACACTAACACATTGAACCCTACCCTTCAAATAGGACGCAATCAAATTGAGAGCTTTATACTTAACGCCATAGTGACTAATCTTAAGAAGTAAAGATTCGTACTCAACACAATCAAATGCTTTGGACAAATCGTAAAATATACCTATAGCATTCTGTGATGCCTCCCAGGCTTCGAATATGTGTTTAAGAAGCCTAGCACCTGCATCAGTTGTACTACGACCTTTAGTGAAGCCGTATTGATCATGGTGAAGTAAGTCATTTCTGTTGAAATGTTCAAGCATTTGATTTAGTAAAATCTTTTCAAAAACTTTACTAAATGTAGGTAAGATAGAAATTGGTCTGTAATTATTACAATCTGATTTATCACCGGATTTAAAAAGCGAAATGAATGTTTAGTACAGTTTCCAAATTCGTTTATAAATTATTCGTATTTCAAAACTGAAAATCTATGAATCTGCACTCCTACCATAATTCTATCTATAGAACCAAGGGTATAATAGAAGAAAGTGATATCCTATGGTCCTAATGTACAATATAACAGCAAGCTCATGATACTATTCCGTATTCTCATGGTAGAACAAACTGATAAGATCATGAGCACAACATGGTTTCACCGTTTTGGGTTGCAAAGTTGGAGAACCAGTTACGATACCCATTCACCGGTTACTTCTAGACCGGAATACCTCCGTCGGTGTATCTCGTGATGTAGCAGCCGATGGGAGCAATGAAAAGTAGCATAAAAAATTAATATTATACATTTCCGGTTAATAAATCAAAACAGCGGATACTACTAAAAATAATTATGAACACACAATATACATTAAAATCCACGCAAATGTGCAGGTAACCGAGAAAACAATAAAATATCATTTGTAATGTGCATACGAAAACTTCCGTGTCGGATGTACCTTGGGTGATAATGAGCAAGGCATTATTGCTATAAGCACTCGTATATTCATATAACACACAAGTTTGCATAAACAAGCGCATATCCTAGGAGAAATGTGGATATTGTTTTGGCCGTGGATATAATTATCTATATTCGTAACAAAGGTTTAAGCCAGCTATCACCGCTCCTGAACACTAGTAACTAAATACTGTTAAGTCATAAAAAGAGAAACATTAGTTTCACAGAACAATGAACAATGAAATATTTATATGTATATATATATTTTTATATATGTATATGTGTATGTGTTATTGTAGGGTACTGTATTTATCTACTTCATATATGTATTAGTATGTATTTGTCTTTATATATATTTTTTCTTATTACGTATATGTATATGTACGCACTAAATTTGCTTATTTGTCTTGTCGTTTCCTCTTGCGGGTCTACTGGAAGAGATTTCTAAAAGAAATAAGTAGTACCCTTGCACATTGTTACCTTTTATTTAATTTTTATATAAATTGTTTCTGTGTGTGCATTAATAGTAAATAAATAAACAATTTCTTTTCTAATTTTCTAGATTCTGAACCATTGCTTTATGTTTAAAAACATATTTAACTTAATCTTTATTTGCTGAGATACACACTTGCGCATATGTTATGCTAGTAGCCGTGCCAGCGAGTTCACTAGTGATAGATACGGCGGTATAGCTTTTGATCTTATATATATATATATATATATATACAAGTCCGCCACATTTTATAAACCTATATAATATCAAGTATGTAACTGTATATTTATAAATGTTACACATATAATATGTTAAGACAATAAGTATAAATTGTCATATAAGTATAGCTTTCATAACAGCCGCAGAATTTCTATGTAATTCAATTCAACCGTCAGTACCTTGTACATTTACAGTTTGCCGTAATGTTTCCTTTGGCCGTGTGATGGACTAACAGCATAAAGAATTATGACCAATTTTAAGATTTGAGGTGTATCGTGGCCTTGCTAGTGGCCACTTAATACCAAATAGAACGCACCCATTAACAAATTCCACGTCAATAAAAACATCACAAATGGATGCTTAATTTGTTTTGCGCAAGAGACTGAACTTTAGGTACTCGTATGTGTAAGTACAGATCTCTGATATCGTGCACTTACATGCACTGTACTGACCATTGTCTGTCTGTCCTTAACCCACCGTGCAAAATGGCCGTTTAATTTCATTAAAATTACTCTTTGGATTGGGGACTATTAGCGCAATACTATTTTTTTTAATTCGTTAGGACTTTCCAAGTTTTAACTGGTATCCTGTAGCACTTAAGTCGATAAAAAATGTACACTCCGGTCACTTGAAATGTTTCAGATAAGCGCATTAACTACTAAATTAAGAGGATAAATTAAACAAGATTGCAGAAAAGTCACATCATATTTTTTTATGTAAACTAATTTAAACTATGGTTTATCTTACGCACGAGACAAGTTAATAAATGGATATCTACTTCATTTCAAAATATTCATATAAAATTTTGAGCCCTGTTCATTACAATCGCATTGAAACGGCATTTAGTAGTAGTAGAAGCACGTGGATAAAATTGCCATCTTACCAGCGCTAAACCCCTTATAACTTTTTTTTTGCAAAATTTTTGATACACGCTCATACAACCTTATACCATAAATTCTTATACTATGGATAGAATGGACATACTCAAATGAGACAATGCAAACAACGAAAACGATTTCTGTCACATAAATGTTAGCCAACCTAGAACATTTACTTGTAATCTTAACTTAATTACAAAGCTGCTCCACTGCTGAGTAGTTCAAGTTTACTCCGACACTGTAAAGACCATGTATGAAGAAGCAGACTTGACACACCTTTTAGTATACAATGAATAACTCTCAGGGGGGGTAGAGAAGTAAAAGTTAATTTCTAATTCGTTTATAGAAAATTTTTTGAGATGTATGCAGAATTCGAAATCCAGCTACATGTGCTAGAAATCAACATTCAAACCACAAAACTAATGCGTTCCTGTAAATGAGTTACAGAATTTCAAAGCTACAAGTTATTTTTAATGGTCATACTCTTCAGTAACCAACGCGTCTACGTTGTGGCCAAAATGGCTGCAGCCACATATCACTTCATCTAGTATTGCACACTCGCTCGTTATCTACAAATTAAAAAAAAAACCATTTGACACAATAAGTATCTATCGTACTCTTATCATGTAATCGATATTGCTCTGAAATAATTTCGTGCGATACATCTGTTAAGCGATAATTATCTACAGCGCGACAATCGTACCCGCTCATCGCCTGGTTTGATTTTGCACAACTCGCCGTTTTTTCGAGATAATAATTGCTAATGTTGAAATTGGGCAACCGGTTACCATCTGCTTCATTCACATTGCTACTTATTGAGTCGAAACGTAAACTCCTCGGACTGGGTTTCGATTGTGTTATCAATCCCGGATTCGATTTCCGTCAGATGCTTATATTTCTATGATAAAAAATGCTTTATTTTTTGTTATGTCACGAGTAGACGGGCCACCTGATGGTAAGTGATCACCGCCATCTATGGAAAATAACTAGGGGCAAGAGAATTAAACAGTACAAAGTATAAAACATAAACCAGATGAGTATTTCGGCGAAGATGAATTAGGAGCCAGTAGAATCAACACGAACAACGGTAACATGGTCATATTTGTGAAAACCTAATATGAACCTTATACATAAATTTTGGACGCTTGAGTTTCTTAAGTTACTCCTCAGTTACATCAAATTATTAAATGTCAAGAATCATGAAAATTAGGGACGTAGCGAAAATAATTTTAGTGCAGATAGGAACAGAATTATGTACCCTTCGAAGACTGCCTACGACAGCAAGAAGTTTCCGATTAACCTCGTTAATTTCAGGGGTCCAAAACAGACTAATCCATAAGGATGCCAAGGTTTTTAACAGTTTTACAATATTAATACGATATGCTGAATATCGTCATCATATAAGTGATGGGAAGAAGATAAATAGAGAAAATTGCAAAGAGAAGTGGAGACAACACGCCACCTTGCGGTACGCCAGCGTTAATTGCCTACGATATAGAAAACTTGTCGCCAGCTGGAACACGCTGTCAGTGCTCATGCAAGTAACTTAGAAACCAATCAATAACAGTGTATGATTTATGTATGCAACTATTTTTTTATTCCCTTTCTTTTATGGTTTGCACAATAAAGGTTACATAGATATGTTGTTTTGTTTGTATTAATATATTATTGTATATTTTTCTTTGCATGCTATTGTTTCCATTGTAAAAGGATGTAAAAAGATGAAGGATAAGGAGGATTATAGTTTTTACTTATTTATTAATATTATTTTAATTTTATACATTTTTTATTATTACAATTAATTAGTTTATTTAAGTATAATGAGGGTTTCAAAAGTGATGGAAACCTTTCTATATTTCTTTGTTGAAATCGTGCACACCTCTCGTATTTTTTCAAGATTAAGTGCGTATTGGCAATCAATTCTCACTTGTGCCAGCGAAGGAAAACTGTTATATAAAAAGAGTTAATTTTGTGAGTTTGTGTGTATGCGGAGGGTAATCTTCGGAACTACGCCACCTGTATGAAAAATTGTTTATTATTTGAAAAGTACATAATTCCGAATGGACATAGGCTATATATTATGTACATAACCCATGAATGAAGTAGGGAGGGATATGCCGCCAGTCCTTTATATATTTAAATATATATATACCTATAATATATTTAAATTACAGATTAAGGCTATCTCACCTTCTCACATTTGAGATCCTAATCTATTAACGGGGCAGGCTTCAAAAGTAGAAAATACACAGCGTAAATGTCAATTATTATGTATTGTTTCACACTTGCTATGTTTCGCATGTATATTTTTTGTGAATGAAGACCATTAAAATTTTACATTTAGATTTTAAAATTACAATATTGTAATCATTCAGTATAGATTAAACGTTACATTCTCGCGCCGTTCAACTTAAGATCATCTGGTTGGATAGTGCATTTTATCATAAACAATGTATCAGTAATGGCGGCCCTTATCAAGCTTATTATGAATGTATAAATAGCAAAACAATCGACCAACATCCTGTTTAGTATCCTGAACAAAAAAGCTATGAGTGCTGTATGTACGGTTGTACCTACAGATCCTGATATTTACAATAACTCGATCGCTATCTCGATATTCGATTGACAAGGCGTCAACCAGACCTGAACTTAATAAACATTTATCAAACTTATGAGCGAGTATCGTTTATTATTGAAGTATTCAGGGTAATTTATCTGTTCATATAACTTGTAAATGATAATTTAAAAAATATTTTATTCAATGTAAAAAAAAAACCTCATGTTTGATTACTTTTTTTATAATTTTCCGATTTTTATATAGATTTGCGTATTATTTAATGAAATATAGTGTGGCATAAATGACATGTTGATATGATAATGAAGACCAGAGAGTAACAATGGAACTCCTTAACGGATGAATGGAATGTAGCACCAACTTCAAGAGCGTTAAAGCCCCTGCTGAAACTTCTGAATATTTGAACAAAACAAACTTTTAAGAAATAAATGTAGGTAGCTGAGGACACCTGAAACTGAATACCGATTAAAATAACATATTATTACCTTAACGGGCATTCTTTGCAGTTTTCCACCAAAAAATAATATATTTTTTTGTCATTGATTTAATATATTTTTGAGACTAAACTGTCTTATCTGACGACTTTTGCTGTGGAGTATATTAAAATTTGTTATCATTGGTCCTGCTATACTTTTTTATGACAAAATTCTTAATTTTTAATTTTAATTACCGTAGATTTTAATTAAGTTCTTTTAGCCTACGTATGTATTAATTAGGATAAAATCGCAGTCGTTCGAAATATACGATCAATTAGATAATAACAATTATATACACAAAAATGAGTAAGATAATAAAAAAATAATAATAATAAATAATTTATTAGTTATTAACAATAATTAACATAACAGTCAGCGCCACCCTTCGGTACATAATAGGATAAGTATAAACAATCGCCTTGACGAAAATCAATTGAACATGAACATACGCGTTAAATAAAATAGTTATTATTAATTATAATGTCTTAGGTGGTTACTGAATTTCTATAATTTTGTTTATTGAACAGATATTAATATTTCCTTTTAAAAAAACAAGTAAAAGCATAAATGATCATTGCCACTAATACATTGATAGTTTAAAGTTTAAACGGTGCATATATAACAATAAAAAGACATAAGAACGCGGGCGATACCGTAAGAATGATCTATGTTCTAGCAAATAACAAAATATATGACCTTTCAGCTGATTTCACTTTGTGCAACCGTGTTTTTAGAGGTGCGTTTTGCGTTAGTTTCACTTTCAAATAACTAGTTTAGGACGACTTAAAACTATGGTATTGAGAAGAGTTCAATGTTTCCACAAGGTTGTCTTTTGTTCTTGTCATGGATGGAACGCTTTTGCCTACATGTTTATATAGAATAGGATAGGCCTTACAATAACTTTTGAATGAAAAATGACCCCCATTGTTTTGATACTAAGGAAAACGATTGAGTTTTATACTTCATAAAAACAGAAACTTTCGGTCAAAGGTAGATATATAAAAAAATTCAATCCCAAACCATACTCCAGTGACACACAGTTCGGTACTATAAATGCAATGACGGCCTCATAAACCGCATCAAAGTTCAGGAATACTTTCAAATTAATATTTTGGATAAGTATGCACTTTTTAGATTAAACTAAATGAAAATGTCGAGACTGTCCATTAATCATTAAACAAAAATAAAAGTTAAAAATAGAACTGCAGTAAAAGATAAAATTATAGCCTTGAAAATAAAATTTATGCATAGTCTCAAATTCGTGTTATTAGAGTAAACTTTGAAATTAATTATTTCTGTTTTTTTTTTATTGTGTATGTATGTGACATCGGTGCGGGAAGGTTTGGATCAACGAACGATTGCTAGAAATTTAAATGTAAACCAGTCTACGGCTTCTAGAGTATACCGAAGGTTTGTAGAGACAGGTTCTTACAAAAGGAGACCCGCTATCGGCAAAACTCGAGCAGCCACCCGTCGTGACGACCGATTTATTGTTTCAACTTCCCTACGAAATCGTTTCCTTACGTCAATAAACATCAAAACAGAGCTGAATGAAGTAGGTGGAGTAAACGTGAGTGCACGAACAATAACAAGGAGGCTTAAAGAAGCGGCAATCACCCTTTTTGGATGAGCAAATGGTCCAAAGCTGTCTGCAGCTCACAGACAAGCTCGTTTCAGATTTGCGCGTGAACATCTTAATTGGACTGAAGAGCACAATGGGCCTCCATATTGTTCACCGATGAGTGTAGGACATGTTTAAAGCAGACGGTTGCAGACGGTCGCAGAAGAATCTATCGTCACCGCGACGAGAGATATGCTCAAAGTTGCATTGAGGAGGCTGTTGCTTTTGAAGGCGGTTCGTGTATGGTGTGGGGTGGCATTTCGATTATCGAGTGAACGGAACTTATGTTCATCGACATGGTTCGTCAAAACGGTAGAAGACATGGTTTGACGGCACAATGCTCACGTGGTATATGAGAAAAATAGGCGAAAATTTTACTGTAATGCAAGATATTACCCGACCCCACGCCGCTGCACAAGTTCGACAATATTGCGATGAGGTTGGGATACTTACCATGAATTGGCCAGCACGCAGCACGAATCTTAATCCCATTGAGCATGTTTGGGACAGTTTAAAAAAAGCTGTATATGCGTGAAATCCTGTGCCCACAACAATGGCAGCACTATGAACAGCTATTTCACAAGAATGGAACAATATTCCGAAAGACCGTTTAATAACCCTAATCAGATCTATGCGGAATCGATTAGAATCTATAATAAGGGCACGTGGAGGCAATACACATTATTTAAAAAAAAACCAATTCTTCAATAAACCAACCAAAACCAATTTTTGTTACATTTATCGTTTTTATTCAGAAAAAACCAATGGTCCTTTCCAGTATACAAACATACACTTAAGGATATAACTACGTTGTTATGAAGTTAACAAACCAAACTATATATTTCAACTGAAATTTGTGTAAAAAATTTGAATACTTGGTTAAGATGTTTATTTCAAAGGGGTCTTGAACATTGATGCAGTTTATGAGTACGTCAGTGTATATTGTCATTTTTTTCTTGAAATTTAAACACATAATAAAACGGTGTTACCCTTAAAATTCAGAACCAGTAGTTTCGAAGACAACAATAAATTTTTTCGTGCCTTGTCTAACCTATCTCTCAAAAGTATGAACTAGTTTCAATAATAAAAGATTTGTGCTCTCTCAGATGGTCCTTGAATTTTTATAACAATATGTGATGTTCGTAATCTCTAAATCTAGTTTAACTGCCAAATTACCTAAAGTGTGGGAGTCAAATAATTTTAAATTCGTTTATTTACATTATACATCCATAATTAGGCCGCTGAGGAGTATACATAACAAAATCACCTTTTCCTATCCAGTAGATCTGGAAAGAATATCATATGATCCCATAACGGTTCGATACCCAGCATACGCTGTGAAGACCAGCACAACGACATTGGTGCTAATCCACAACCTAAAGAGTTCAGCGAGATATATAGCATGCTATGCTTGGAGTTTCTTTCAGGAATAAAACCAGAAACTAAGATTTCCGGTAAAGAACTAACGTAGCCGATATAGTATAAAGAGTTAAGAAGCTGAAGCAGCAGTGTGCTGGTCATATACAGAACCGATGGTCGATGGGGCAGACGAGTACTTTAAAGGAGATCATAAATTGATAGACGTAGTGAGGAGGGAGTTTTCAAATGTAAACCACAAATTGATAGACGTAGTGAGGAGGGAGTTGTCAAATGTAAACCACAAATTGATAGACGTAGTGAGGAGGGAGTTGTCAAATGTAAACCACAAAGTGATAGACGTAGTGAGGAGGGAGTTGTCAAATGTAAACCACAAATTGATAGACGTAGTGAG
>PDGT01000030.1:2944911-2981652 GCA_003671415.1 Megathymus violae | reverse complement strand
GAGGGAGTTGTCAAATGTAAACCACAAATTGATAGACGTAGTGAGGAGGGAGTTGTCAAATGTAAACCACAAATTGATAGATGTAGTGAGGAACGTCCTTCGGCCCGATCTACCAACGACCTTAATAAGGCGGGGGTAGCTGCTAGATGATATCAGCAAAGGATCGAGTATTAAGATACACCTTGGCAGAAGCTTATGCCCAAGAATGGCTTGATAAAGGCATAACGATGATTAAAGTAAGTAACAGAACAATAATAATAAATAAATAAATAAACGTTCACACACTCACACCCCCGCACTAGGATTCCCTGTGTTGCGGGTGGCATGGACATATACAATTATCACATCACAAACACCCATGACCCGAGAACAAACATTTATCTGTCACATAAATATCTGCCCCGGCCGGCAATCGAACCCGGGACCCCACGCTCGGCAAGCAGGGTCACTACCAACTGGGCTACGGGGTTGTCGTGAAATGAACAATGAAACTGAAATATATTTTCACAATGAATAATGTCCCGACCTTTAACCAGTAAGATGGCACTTACGCATTTCCGGTGCCTAATATTCAAGAACCGCCTTCTTGGTTACTAAACATGTACGTAGTAATGATAGTAATACCCTGAATTGAGTAATTTTGTACATTAGTCCATGTCTGCGAGTTAAACTCGTTTTTTACCCTTATGGGGTAATGTTTCTCAAAGTTGAGGTTCACTCATCAAAAAGTCACGAGTGCGATTGCGATTTGTTCATATTTTCATACCGCCATATCTACTATGTGTATATACTATATATTACTATGTGTGTAGTATATATAAATGAATTTGTATTTATAAGGCAAATATTTTTATTGATAGTATTATTATTGCTACAAATTCCAATTTTCTCACCTACACCATGGTTTACCTGGTGGAGAATGCCTCTAAGCATTAAGTCCGTCATTGGGTATTACGTAGTATCGGGTTTATATAATAAATTCTAAATAAACAAGTTATATACTATACTGATTTTATGATTGTTGTCAGTGACCACAAGTTGCATATTGTCAACACAACAGTTAAGACCCGTGGACTTTTATTGATAAGAATAAAGGCCTAATTAGGATAGGCATGATGTTGTCATGGTGTTAAGTAACTGGTAAGAGAAACTGCCATGGCAAATTCGTGTGTTAGTTATGTGGCATCTTCAATATATTATAACAGTAATTCGCACGGCACAAGCAGTCGACTAACAAGCTACGAGAAGATGGAGCTATATCTGACGAGGCTTTAAATATGGATCCCGGTTGAAATTTGAAACCGAGGCCCTTCGCTCGACAGGAAGAGTCGAAGCCCACTACGTCAACATAATCGTTAGATCAGCTTCGTTGGACATGTCAGTAGCTAGCGTTACCACATTTTATGCCTATTGTTAAAAAATGAATAATGATTTAAAATGCATCCATCCAGTTCTAACATAAAAACAAACATTTATCACGGCTTGTCAAAACGTCTCTACATACTAGACAGTAAGTTTGAGCAACACTGTCTTAGACGAGTCGTGTCTGCTGCGCCATTGTGTCCACTGACCGCTCTATTTCTTGCGCTTTCGTTTTTTTTCTGCGACATCCATTATTATTGTATTGGGAACGAGGTTACGCAACCGCTTGCCTTTGAAGTTTTCATATAATTTTACTGCTTCGTGCAGCGCCAGGGTTACTACCGATGCAAAATTCCCAAAATTGTTACCGGCGCCCCTAATGATATAGTATTAAGGTACGTTTTGGAGTAATTAGTTAGTTTATAGGTTGCAAGTGGAGATGTTGTGGGGCAATTTGATCGTGACTACAGAAGCAACTGGTGCTAGTGTTACGCAAGCCCGGCTTATAATTATTTACGTCGAAAGTGCTAAATTAGCGGGCGTGCTAGGTTTGTAAATAGACTTACTTCGTGTGGATTTATGGCATCCAATATTTTTAACATAACAATTTTTCCTAACAATTTTTCAATTAGAACATTTGAATCATAATAAATATTTTAACAAAAAGAAACCGACTTCAATTTTCAGAGGGTGAATTTCTTGATTTCATCTAATATTTTTCACTGATAGGGATGGCATTTTTTACTGTTAATACTTCGTTATTGATATAGAGGTCTAAATATATTTTTTTAATTTTCTTCTATCAGTCCTCATAGCACTATACCACTCAACAAATTTAGATGATAGGATACTATTCACCTCGAGAGATAGACGTGTTCCCGTGCGAATTTTCCAAAGCGTAGCGCGGGCAAATTACCAGTAATTCTAGAAAATTTGATTACAAATACTAAGACAAAACGGTGACCCCGTTACATATAATATAAAAATGTAAATAAGTTATAAACGAAGCCCAGTATTTATTACCCTACACCCAATCTCATCATTGATATTTAGTCAATTATTTATAATATCCTTCATTGCTTACTTTTCAAATTAATTAAAAACAAATTTCTTTATTTGACTTGTCGTTTATAATCATTAATTATATGATTTAGTTGCGTAATAGAATTCCCTTGTTACTATAATTACCAACAACATTAGCAAACACCTGTTTTTATTATGGTGACAGATGGAATGAATAGGAATTACTGAATCTTATACTGTATTCACTACCGTTATACCATAGAAACGGGATATTTTTATACCGTTTTAGATCATTTTTTTTTACTACCCAAAGGGTGTGTATTATTATAACAAGTGCTATCATTTTAAATATATGATATGTGTACTAATCGTTTAAAGATTTATTTTTAATTAGAACTCCAAGTCCTAAAACTAAGGACTATGCATTATGTATTAGTGTACATTACACAGATAAACGTATATTAATCGTACGAGCGCAACAGAAGCAGTATATGTAGATAAGTAAGTAATACACTTTACCAAGTATCATAATTTGAAATCGTATTAAATATTAATTAGCTTTTCTTGACCAAATAATTTTTTCTTATCCAATAATATATCATTATATAAACCCAAACGAAATTGTAAATATGCTACAAAAAACATAAGGCACTTAGCTATTATCTACATTGTAATATCCTTATTACCGGCGACAATATATTGTTAGCATTCCACTTTGTATTGTTGATATCCGTTACATATGTAATTTATCATTATACCTGCGTCTTAAATTACGATTAATACTAATAAAATAGATAATAGATTCGATATGCTTTCAATAGTATAAGTAAATGTTTTTTGTTGTCGTATCACAACTACCTTGTGTTTTGTTAAGAAAGATTATAATGGAGAATTGGCGTTTAGAAATTACACGTAACGCATTAGTGTTGAAGACTTCCAAAAGAATTAATTTTTATGGCATCAGTCGACAAACGATGTGCTAAACACAAAACGATGTGCTAAGGAGTTACTTTCACGGTCTCTTCTATTCAATCTCAAAGCACCTTTTCGAAACGGCAATAGAAGCAAAAAATTACAACACCGCTTACCCATTACATTTCACACCACGTAATGGTTATGGATACCGCCACGCATGGATGTCTCCAGTCAGAGGAGTGACCGATGCATGGATGCAATAACAAAGCGATGAAGACGCTGGCGTACTGGCTCTTAGCATTGTAACCGAACATAATAAGAAAATTTCGGGAGTGATTGTACAAAAAGTGTAATTATTAGGGAGATTAGTAATTAACCTTTGTGTAAGGGTCCGGATTAATCTAGAAGGTACCGATGTCAGTGGCGTCCATGTGATGGGACCTATCGTGAACTTGCCTCTTATTCAGAATATCGCATCAAGAATAGTGCAAGATGGCTTGAAGTTAAGGATGTAAGGAAACACCTCGAAGTAACTTTTAACGTTAATAATTCTAGTGTTAAACAAAAAGCGTAAAGTAACTTTGTTTATAAAAACTATCGTGATAGATATATATATATATATATATATATATATATATATATACAAATACAAAAAAATCTTTTATAATGATAATATTACCATATTCCCGCTTCCCAAGAAGGTTGTTCGACAAGTTCCTTTGAGACATGTTAATATAAAAATACCACAATTAAATATTGTTTATACGAGGAAGTGTACAATCATCTACATATAAATTTATTTGCTTTGACAGTCTCAACGCATCCTTTGCATAGTTTCTGCATCTGACAAATATATTTGGAATCAAACGACTTTCAACTTTTTATAACGAAGAATAAAGTCTAGATGTAATGTCGACGCGAAATGTTAGAACCATGATCACTGCATCACTGTTCCACTACCGCATAATGTCGACAAAGATTATTTCACTGGACATAGATTAGACATAGTGTTTGGTCACTAGGTAGAACCGTAGAGTAATTAAAAATTTAATAATTATATTAAGTTAAAACGCCCGATTAAATAATGTAATGTTTCTGTGGTAGTTTAAATAGGAGTGTTTAGTTTAAACTATAACTACATATTAATTGTTAATATTTGAGACAAGAAAATACCTGCGTCATAGCTTAAATACATATCCCTCACACTAAAAAGACCCCGCCTGCATGTTTGGTACTAATGCTGTGATTAGAGATTTTTCTTTCTGCCCTGCCGTCTACGTAATGTTAAAATCTCAACACAACAAATTCAAGTTATTAAAAACAGAACATGTTTATTTATCTGATTAAATAATAAAGAAAATTCTATTTACATGTAAATGATAACAATTTGCAGCGCATGGAGATAAGAGATCCGACTCAAAATTAGCGCCATTGAATGTATGTTTCTCATAAAATGTCATTGGAATCTTATATCGGAAGACACTCCTGTTCATATTGCTGCTAATACACGCGATGAATCCTAAACGATTTTGGCATACGGGCACGGTAAGGACTTAAATTTATTTCACCCATCTTTGAGTCCAAACCAACCTATTTGTGTTTTTTACCTTGTTTCTTCGCTGTTGGAGGTCGCTGGGCTCTGTACTAGCCAGTTTAATATGCCTGGCAAACTACCACCCTTCTGCTAGAAACAACTGTAAAATGTTTTAAATATTCCAGTAACAGTGTCAGAAAGGTGTTTCCCGCGTTCTTCTTTTCTGTCAACGCGTCGGTTATATCTTCTATGATTAGAATATTCATTTGCGCCTGCGACCCCGAATGTCCTCCAAGTTTGCAATCGTGGTACAAAAAAAACAGATTGATTTGATGCAATTTGAAGTAGCCCCTCTATACGACACCATCTATGCCCATGCAAAGTTTTGTTGTGTGTTTTCCCATGCTCGGTCGTGGTCAGGAAATAGAGATTAATGGCGAACGTCTTATTTATGCGCAGCTCCACTGTGAGAGTTAAACCTTTGCGTTTGAATAACTTTTAAAGTCGCTGATATATAGGTAATTTCCAATATTTTCACTAGTTTAAAACGTCAATGACAGGAAAAGATATTGTCTATACCTATTAGCCTCCTCTTTATCTCTATATGATTCTTACCTAGTTTTGCAAATAATAAAAATTTGGTTAGTGATTTTACATGGTCCCCTTTACAATAGACGGAAAACAATAGCCTAATCAGGAGTTGGACAACGTCGTGGAATTAATAGCTAAGTATGGACACATGTAGAATCCTATAAGTTTAAAACCTAAGGCATTCAGAAGGAAAGAAAGGCGGTAGATTACAGAGGCCAAAGAAGATTGGAAATAACTACTCGCTGTTTTCCGTTATAAGGTATTTCTGTACGTACTTATTTTTTAAAGTATGAAATGTAAAATACATTCAAAATCCATTTCGAAAAGGCAGTAAAATCAAACTATGACTATATTATGTGATAAACTTCATATCATGATACACTATATGATATGAATATCTACGTGATTATTACTAATTATTTTATTACGCATTATTATATTATATTCATTTCTACATAAAACATTTGGTTCGTATCAATCTGTTAACGACGCCCGTTTCTAATTTAATGGCAATAAATTTTGACATATTGCTCAATATTGAATGCGAAGACAACATTTAAGTACTTCGGTGAATGTTTTACTCGTATGTTGGTGTCATTTAGTAAGGTCACATGTGGCAATTTATTTTTAAGGCAAAATATAAACTAATCTTTGAACTCATCTGTTTTCAGTTCCACGCCGTAATGAAGTAAAGTATAGTACAGTTAGCGTGAAATGTACTTAATTAACGGTAAAAAAAATTTGTTAATACACTAATATAATCAATATAATCTGATATAATCATCCGTCTTCGTTTCGGGAAACGTGATTCTTGCGTTCATAGATTAGTTAGGCAGCTATGGGTGTTGTCAGTATTAGGATGACTGAATTCTAATGGCAACAATTTCTTGAATTCAATTATTAATTAATTAAATTTCAAGGGGCATAAGAACTTCTGATACTTGCTTTGCCCACTGCCCACTCCACACTTTCCACATTGTGGCAGCGTGGTGGACGCTCTCGACCTCCTCAATCACGAGGATACCCGTGCTAGTCTATGGGTCGCTAATGGGTTGAAACTACTTTCATAAATAATAATGGAATCCCAAACAAACTTTATTAACTCATTTTATAATTTTTCCATTGTCTCGTACACATAAATCTTTCTCGTGAATCAGTCTACCTATTTACTAAATAGTAATAAAATCCGCGCAGTAATTTTTAATATCATCGCGTCGGGAGATTGTTTTATACTGTTTTTATACTATTTTTAAAGTATTTTTTATCACTTCCCAAATCAAGATTAATTAGCATTCATTTTAGTATTAGTATCAATAATAATTACAGATAGTTCCTATTTGGTTAGTCGGTAATAACAGCACGTAAACTCAATGCGGATATTAATAAGTAATTCAACCAGTGGCATTTGTCCCTCAGTAATTATATTCTAACAATTGCTTTCAAGATAATGTTTTTTTTTTGTTATATACATAATTATAAGACAATGACAAATATGCTCATAGTCTATGGTGTAGCACATTGGAAATGTAGTATAAATAGATAGTTCTGCGGTGATATTTTTAAGTATTTCAGAATCGGAAGATCTATCACTATGATGTGGTTAAATTGACATTAGTAAGTATCATTATTATTTATTATGTATAAACAAAATATAATATTTAAAGATAAAATCATTACAATTATTGTCCTACTTCTGGGATTCCGGGTCTCCTCTCATAATTAATGAGAATTAAGGCCAGAGTCCACACTCGACCTAAGTCTACAGTTTCCTCGCGATAATTTCTTCACCGAATTAAATTGTAATTAATTTGAACTATGCACATAATTAGAAGTGATCTGTAAACATTTAACTACGCTTTCAAACAACTATCATTCGTATAATTAAAATAATTCTCATTATTTTAATATTGACGACCCCATAGATCAGTTGGTAGTGACACTGCCTGTCGAGCGAGGGGTCCCGGGTTCGATTCGAGGCCGGGGCGGACATTTATGTGACAGATAAATATTTGTTCTCAGGTCGAGGGTATTTGTAATATCCTATATGTGTACGTCCATGCGATCCCTAACACAGCGAATCCTAGTGCGGGGCTGTGCGTGTGTAAACGTTTATATATTTGTTATTTCCCGCGGTTAGCCGCGGAATAAGCTGTGAATTTATTTTGTGAGATTACAGAATTCCGCTGACTGAGATGTGACTTGGACTTGTTGAATTGGCGTATGCCAATATTTACAACTTATTTTGAGGCACATTATCTAGGATATTTTAAAAAGTTTATTTTATAAAAGTTACTTCGACATATTCAGTCTACTTATCTAAGGCTATTGCAATAAATTAATAAATTTCTAATTCATACAACTATTTCGACTATCCCTAAAACAATAAAATGAGGCAAAAATGAATATTAAATGAATTAATAACTAATTATAGGTGGGGGGTGACATTTATAAAAAAAACTCGTAGGAGTTCTGAAACAAAGCAACGACGAGACTCTGGTGGTTTAAATAACCATTAAGGATTTAAACACAATTAATCATTATTACTGTTGTAATATAATAATCATGATGAATAAATTACTTAACAATACATTCACAATAAATTACTTAACAATATAATGTTCAACCGATTAGATCACGATCCCGAGTATTGGGGTACCGATTCAAGGAGGAGGATAATGTTCAACACGCATGTTACCGTAAGACACAGTCGCAACGATAGAACATTTGTTTTCACGGGCTACCTCAAATACATAGATAAAAAACAGTAGCAATATATCTAGACCGATTTCAAGTTTAGAATAAATAAACATCGAACGCTAAACACTCACGTCCCGCATTAGGATTTGATGTGTTGCGGGTGGCATGGACACACAAAAATGACATCACAAACACCCATGACCTAGATCTTCACCTTCCAATTTATCGAAAACATAATTCAAAAAATTTTATGAATGCTTGCATCTTTTTTTATAATAATAAAATCGATAAAAAAAAACAATGTCGACTTCAATCCGTTTTACGCAAGTTTAAGGTATAATTTGAAAGGTGACATCGTAAAGTAGTTTAATTACGCATTATATTATACATATTATATTATATATTGTTATTTACATTATATTAAAAAGACGGTCGAATGTTTCCCAAAAACTAACGTAGGATAGAAAGGTGCAGCTCGGTCGTAACAGGCCACATAATACCTTGCGTAAGCAAATGCCTCGCAAATTGCCGGCAATTAAATCTTTGTACCAGGCTATTACCTCAATAATACCTGCCTTACGCTCCATTTGCCGCAAATGCTACTTTTGTGTAACCATGCCGTAGTATGCAAATATAGCGATGAGCGCCATTTTAGACATACCTCAGAATCAATACTCAACTCGATTAACTCGTAGTGTGTGTTTTGTGGCAAACAGCCGACAAACTGGTAGACTACGTAACTGATCACTGTGGTTTACACACATCTTCAATACCAAATGCCACCGACGTATTGCCAGCAAAGAAGAAAGCATTAAATCTGATTGTCCACTGATAATATATTACTGCAACCAAACAACATTAAAACACGTTCCACGGTTGATTTAAAGAAAGATGGTAGTTGAATAGGCAGGTAAGAAAACACTACCACCAAGTATAAGTACCATCAGATAATTCTGAGCGAAAGAAAACATGAGTGTGAGAGTGAGAGAAAGAGAATGTGAAAATTGTCATTGTCACATCCGTCATTCAGTACGATTTATCATGAGCTGGGGAGGATGGATAAATTTAAGGATAAAAAGAACACTGTGCTATCAGTGCTTAATGCTTCTCGCCTTGGCTGTAATCACAATAATGCCGCTCGTGTTATTAAAAACGTCCATTAACATTGACAGTGGCAACCAGTTGCTGTCAGATAACAGGCATAAAAGTGCGTCCGGCGTGACGAAAACAATAAGACAGATTAATGCCGATTACCAAAAAATCCAATCATTTACTCTTGATGTCGATTTAAAACGGATAACGTAGGCTTATAAAAATAAATAGATAAACTCTTTCCCATTTAAAGATGCAATCAAGTGCAGTAATGTCCACGTGATACGTAAGCACTGCTCTTCACCTTGGCTGACTTTGTGACACATGTCTAGGTTAAGGGTAATGCGTGTGCGCAAATAAATGCAATTCTATGTTCATGTGTATATATATTTTATCTATGTACAACTATACCTCCGTTGTTTATGAACCGATTTTAATGTTTTTTTGTATGCAGAAGATAGCGTAATGGATAAATATGCATAAGGTTAAATCTGAAGTAATTGATCCGTGTCAGAAACTTCGATAAAAATTCTAAAAAATATTTTACAAGGGTCTATATTGTATATTAGTAACATGTAGCAATTACTTTTTGAAAAAAATCCATGTACTCATTGTTTCTGCTTTATTATATGTCTATTCACATCTCTGGACGACACCATAGCCCAGTTGGTATTGACCCTGCCTATCGAGTAAGGGGTCCCGAGTTTGTTTCCCAGCCAGGGCAGACATGTGAATGTTTGTTCTCGGATCATGTGTAATTGTGATGTCATATTTGTGTATATCCATGCCATCCGAAACACATAGAGTCCTAGTGAGGGGGTGTGAGTGTGTAAACTTAAAAAAAAACTTTTGTATCTATTCATCAAATAATAACTCTCATAAATTACTATTAGAAGGTCCAAAATCCAGAAATTGTAATTGAACTACAGTTCAATAATTTTTACAAATCTCCAGCGAAGCGGCCGCATAATATCTAGTAATTGAAAGTGGCAGGCGTCTAGAACATATTTGTATTGAAAGAAAAAAATATTTTCTGCATTTAGAAAAAAATTGTACAAATTGATGACAGAAACTATCCATGGCAGATATATTTTATTTATTTATCAAATTGTTCCCAAGGGCGAGTTTTTATTACCTTCAAACCACTGTATTAATGATTTCTAAGTTGCTGCAGTGTTCTAAACTTTGATGTAACTATTTGTCAATATGTTCATATACCTACCTGAAGTAGATATATCTACTTACAACCAGTTTTAATGATAAAACAATTATTTCAAAGTTGGTTTTAACAAACACCTTTCGAATTTTAATCGCCGTCATTGCTAAACCAAATCCCAGTCAGAAGCAGTCGCAGAAAAAGAACCAGCAAGAAACTGCCAAAGCGTATATATTTCTGTTCAGTTACAAAGACATTGTGGAGACAATGTGGTCACATTTGAAAACTCTTGCTGTCTGTTACCGTCAGTTAGGTCAGTGATTGAATTATGAGATTACCGACAAAAATCTTTAAGCTATAAAAGAACTAAAAGTAGGGCACAATATTTTACGAAAATCCACGAGCAAGACTTTGTGTCTATATACATATATCACCTTAACATATTAAATGGCAGTAATGGTAATAAGATAAACTTGAATAGCCAAATAATAGATAGTTATGAATTTTATTTATTATAGAATTTATTACCTATTGATATTAATAAATTATAACTTAGGTATAGAAGTGAAATAGTTTAAAATCCTGCTTATCAAAATTTCTGTAAAGAGAAATTCTGAACTCGATTTAGGCATCAGGAAGTGTAAATTTCATAAACAGCTATTGCATTTTATTTTTTTTTAAATTGCACAACCGAACAATAAGCATGTACACGCGAATCTGGCACTAACCAGCATCTATTACTTTCTCTCCTGCCTCGGACAAGGCTCGCTCGTGATCCTCCATCACTTCCTGGTCCTATAACACACGGTTTATGTGATGTGTGCCTGTGTCCATTGACAAAATATTAACTTCAACGTCAAACATTCTCACTTGTCTATCATCTTATCAGGAATATAGCTTTTCTACACAGGTATACCGAGCTAGCTGTAGGGAGTGCAATATCATAGATTTTAAGTTTCCAAATTTATTTATAAAATTCGGACCTATTTTAACTATAAAATTATGAAATGTTAACTTTAGTATTCTACCACATATAACATAATCAGTCAATTTATTCATAAATCGGGTTTTTATTGCCTAAATATCTGACGAAAAGCAAACCTGATGGTGAATGCATGTAGTCGCCCATGGAGAATGAAAACGGATACGTCACCAATACAACGCTAGCTCTGAAAAGTTGTTTGTCATAGAAGTACATATTTTCTTTATTTATAAAACTTGACGATCCCGGGTTCAATCCCGGTCGGAGCAGACATTTATGGGACAGATAAATGTTTGTTCTCGCGTGTTTCTGATGTCTTATTTGGGTATGTCCACACCACCCGCAAAACAGGGAATCCTAATGAGAATGAGTTGGTGTGATGATATATTTATTTTCTTGTACGTTTCAGGGTGAAAATATTGTAGTAACCTTTATGCTTATTAGTATTTCCCCTGGTCATGGTGCACTCTGATGAATAACGAGCCAGAACGTGACGCCAAGACCCTCTATTGAACGTCACTCGGCTCTGTACAACTAAGCAGATGTAAAACAGCCAAGATTGATTCAGTACTTGTGCCGCAGAAAAGAGTATGTGGAGCTAACATAGATTGAAGTTGCGTGAGACTACGAGAAATAAATGGAAAAATAGGTGTACTCACCGTAGCCTTTCAATGCATTAATAGTAGTTTACTATTTCTATAAAAATAATATCTATGTAAGTACATGCAGGAAAGTAATACACACAAACGTGAAACAAGAAAATATGCATATTTGGTTAAGTCTTCATATCGGCTACAAAAGGTTCAATAAACGTTAGTACATTTTGTTTATGGTTCTTAAATGGAGCTTGATGTTCGTTTTTACAATGAAGTCCCAAAATTGACACGTGGTTTACCTATTAAAATTTTCAAGAGACGTGTAAAAGCACTGCTTGTCAGTAATGTACAATATGATATAAATTATTACATAGATGACAAGGACGCCTGTAAGTAATAGCGCTGCAACCGATTCCGTAATATCAAAACACTTTGTAAATGTAATATATTGCTCCAAAATATGTTAAAAAATGATACTCATTTTTGAAACAATAAGTAAAAAAATACAGGCATAGGTGTGTTTACAAAATATCTAAATCTTTTTGATTTGAATGTTTAATTAAACAAGTACAATCGCGATACTCGTGCTTAATAGTAATGGTTTTTTTGCCCGTCTAACTACCAATCCAGTTTTTGGAATCAACTATCGTACGCTTTAATGTATTTCTATTGCAATGTCGTCCAAAAATAAACGCCTTCAACGCTTTCTTCACGACTGGCCATGCGTCTCTTACACATTTGGCGTCACGGAAGTCTACTTACCATCAGTTAACCAGTGCGATTATTTGATTGTACATAAAAAACGTCTACATACAAATGGTTTAATTGGCATTTCTTCTCACGAGACTGCTAACGATAGGAACTTCCTCAAACGCAGTATTTATAAATATCTAATCCCATTCCATTATCATTATGTTTTGTTATGTCACCTAACCACGTAACTTGTCTATAGAAACTGTACACTGGAGTTGTGTGTGAAATATGAGTACGATGCGTAAAGTTCAAAGCCGATAAATAAACAGTTTTATTAATCGTCAAAGGTGTCATCAACTCGTAATTATGTTATCGTGAAATATCACGATTGTATCGTGCTGTGTTTCCATGAAGACGCTAACGGACCTTCGGGATTTCAATGTCAAGCATTAGCATGCGGCAGTGTGATGGAAATAATAATTTATTAATTATTACACGCACAGATGTCACACGATAATCCAGTACAATAAATGCAATTTGATACTTATTGAAAATTAAATTGATTCCTAATGTAGGGAGTTTTTCATTACTTTTCTTATGTTATTAGCCGGAACCAATTTGCAGGCTACATGGGAAGTGATCACCGATCTATATTTTACTGTCGAAATAATAAAAAACGTTATTAACACGTTTTAATTGTATACATGTCAACATACCCACTACTACTTATACCATCCACTACTGCGCCCCCCCTCCACCCTGGCTCGCGAAAACCGTTGTAAAGATTAATACAATATTTTTTTAACACAATAACTTCGTACAATAACAGTTTTTGCACTAATTATACAATAAATTATTTCATATAAGTAAAATAATATAAGAAGCATGATAATTAATCGCGGTTCAGTTTGGCAAGGAAAACGTTAAAATCTTGAATGCATCAAATTCATTCCTTTTTTTCTGTATTTTAAAGAATATTAAAGAAACAAATAAAAATTTTACCATACCTGCCAAGCAATACACAATATTTTATACTATTGGTGGCGAAGGTCAAAATTAGACCATAATTATTTTTTTTTATGTGTAATTATGCATATAACAAAATGCATCAGCATCATATTTACATTTTAAGTTCACGTGTGAGAGCGTGTTTGTAATTGTATCCACCCATTGGCTAACAATGTTATTTATCCTAGGTCTATTTATAAATCGGTTTTGTTGATATTGATAACATTGGTTGTTGATATTTGAAATATATTTGTATGGCAGCATGCCTATTTATTATTATGATCAATTCATAAATTTAATAAAGTTACAGAATGTTAATTTGTATTTAAACTAAATGCATCGGAATTTTCGCCTTCGTTACAAAGTTTAAGAGGACCTTTTTTTGCGCTTATTTTCAGTGTTTGGTTAAGTGTTTGATTTCTAGTAGACTAAACACTTGTAACGCTGAAACTTCATGTGATAAGTATGTAGATCATACTAAACTATAAGTTAATAATTTAAGCCACTTGACTCAGTGTTCTTGGAATTGAAGCGTTTTTTTGTCTCGGTGGTCTGGTCGCCGAATGAGAGTTTTTTGTAAAGTTATGATGCGAAAAAAATATATGACGATATGTGTTGTTTTTTATCGATTAATGTACCGTAATGTATATTGATGTAAATAAAACTAACACTTTTTGAAAATACGGTTATTTTTTTAAACAATAACAAATTACACAAGTAAGAACAGTAAAAAATCGCTAATGCGTATTTCAAACGAGGCAAACTGGGCTAATCTATTTTTTCTGTCAGCTTGTTTCATAACTATTCCAAACATAAGTTTATATACAGCTTCCATACAAAACTTTAGAGATATCGTCGTTTTTAACTCATGCGCTGTTATCCCGCAGAACCACCCAGATAGCTCCACAGAGTAGTGTATTTGCGCAAATTGCTTTCACACCACAACAGTTAATACTGAAGTGATTACATCGTTTTTGATTTTAACATCTCATAACATAATTATCAAAATATAGTGAAGCGCGAGCTGCATATAGGTATTTATGAGTAACAAAAGGGGGTAAACACAGCCAAAATTATTGAGCAAGGAGCAACAATAGCTGCACTGATACCCAAAATTCAGAGTTAAAATATTGTCACAATCATAGCATACTCACAATTTGTTAATCCCAAATCAACATTAAGATGAAAATACTTTCCCTTGCATTGAACATAAAAGCAAGTGTACCTATGAGAGTAACAGAGATGGACAAATTTCTATTACAGTAGTAACAAACAAAAAGTGATGTGCATAGACATACTTACAAAATACCCTAATGAGCAAAAGATTTCAAATTTTAATTGCACAATATACTGGCTCTAATCTGTCATGTGACAATTATAACATTTATAATTGCAACATTTATATTTCACTGGTGCACATTTATAGATCATAACATAGCAATATCAATGATATAAATATATAATATATGTCAAATACAACAGAAACAAGTACAAAATTAATTTGTGTCCACAATTGTATATTTGCAACACACTAGGCCCCCATCAACAATTAAATGCAGATATTGTTTACTTTACAAGACTAGTGGGAAAAAACTTAACTGTATTGAATGCCAATGTTGAATGTGATTATACACTTTCACTTAATAATACATTTATCCATTTATTCATGCATCTAATTTAAATATCCTTGGCATATGTATTCATTAGATAGGTCAGTTTCTCTCTTATCTATTCAGTCTAGTTTATTCTAGATTGAGCTGTTGTACAAGTACTGTAAATATTTTCGCCTTCAATGAATGAACTGTAGACAACAATTAAAAATCTTTCTTGCCTTTTGATAATCCAATAGCGCAGTTGAGACTGACCAATAAGGGAACAAAAACTTGAATCTCAGGCAGGCTGACATTTATAAGACACATGTGACATTTATACGATCTTAGTTGTGATGTCTCATTTGTGAATGTCCATACCGCCCACAGTGAAGGGAATTATAGTGACCATTTATTATCTCTGCATGCTGGCCACTTGTTCACTGATCTCATTAAGCATCTGAGCAGACTTGTGAATATTCTCATACTGGTAGCCGATATGCACAGCGATCAGCTGCATTTTCTTCAAATTCTCTTCACTATTATCCATAAGACTCTCTGATGCAGCCATGTCGCGGGCTGCTTTCATCAAAAGCTAGAATGATAAGATTATTTTTTACAGAAATTTGCCTGTACTTACTGCTAGATGTTGAACATCCAAACCTCAAATAAATGTTTAGATACCTCATTCGATTTTGAGCCCCGTTGTATTTGGCGAGACAGCGAAGCTATGTTATTCATGTTGACTTGTACACGCTCCGCCAAGCGTTGTTTTGATTCAGCAAATAGAGAACGAGCGCTGCTCGAAGACGCCGATGTCATTATAAATATGGTGCGGAATGTTCTTTGACTTATTGCTGCTTTCCTGGTGTTCTGAAATTTGGAAAATTTACGGATTATTTATCTAGAGGTATTGTATATTGAGAAGAATCCAAAAAATTGTCAGAGACACCTACTGTCAATGTCATTACAATTCACAGATTAGTATAATTGTTAGAATTATTACATAGTAACTATAGTCCACAAATGTTCTCTGTACTATAGTCTATACAGGGACCAGGGTTGCCAAAACCCATTTTACTAATTCCTCAAAAATCAAAGCGAAGTTCCCCAAATTCGGGGAGAAAATATTCCAATTCCCCACACATAGAAATAAAGAAAAATTAATTTTATTCAGATTTTATACAGTTTTAATAGGGCTTTTGCCATACTGTACAATTTCATATTTTTCTGTAACGTATAAATTTGAAAATCCCACACTGTTTTTTATTGTCTCTAGTAGTCAGTAAGGAAACTACCGTATATCATGGGTGTAGTCTATTTCTGTACGCTGTTTTAATATTTTTTAAGTTACTAAACTTCTTCTCTATTGATGCGTTATTAAATGGAAGCATGAGTAAACACTACATCAGTATTTTTAAATTTGGAAACCAATTTTTTTCTACGGTGTTTCTAAAGTTGAATATTTTTCCCCAGTAACTTTTGGCGTTTCAAAATGCTAAGTGAAATCCAGCATAGCATGTGCTCGCCATAAAAACAAAACATAGGATTGAACACAACATAAGTGTGTTTGTAACTAAACTAGACATTACAGAAACAGATTAGTCGTTGTATTAGTTTCTAGACAGGGAATTTCCCACGTAGTGATGTACCTACTTACAATACACAAACTGGTGATGTCCTGTAGTAAAATATATTAACATGTGTAATATTCGATATAATAATTTCATACAAATAAGAGAATAATATGTTTAAGAACATTTTTCCAACACAATAAATGTTACTATTCCGCAGAAGTAAAATTAACGTTTGCATTGTAACCCACCGTAAATAATATTCATAACTCCATCAGACATATAATAAGCCTATATAAGGAAGAAACAAAGTATAAATTATGTTATATTTTAATTTCGCTACTACCTGTTAATCCGCTACTCGCTTTTAATAATAGAATAGAATAAAATAATTATAAATAAAATGGAAAATTTAGAAGCTATTAATTTATAGGATAATTTTAAATAAACATTTGAATGAAAACTCATATTTAAAACTGGAGGTGGTTATATAATAATAAAAATATATCGTTTTTAAGTCACAACTTTATAATTTATTAACACACATATAAAAATCAATCAAGAGAATTATATAATATTTTTCAATTATACTTTTGCCCTTGTAGCTTAAAAACTTAATCCAAGTAAAAATGGCCATCATAGATAGAAATTTTATTAATGTATTGGTTTTGTAACCTATATATTCTTACTTTTTGAATATATGTTTAGTTCTATCGCAGACTAATAATATTTTTAGGAAATTGACATCAGTCATATTACAAATGGTTTCTTTTGTCTGACTAGTGATCTGGAACTAGTACTGTAACTGACGAGACAATTTTAGGCCGAAAGAATTACATCCAAAACCGTTATCTTTATAATCATAGTATCTCTAACTAGTCTGTGATCTTTATAAGGTAAAGATTAACTGACTGATTTTTCATTTCGCTCGTCACGGAACATTTTGTTTGTTGTAGGAAATTTTTGTATTTTAATTCAATTACTACGGCTGTTTTCGAAATGTGTTCGTTCATTAACTGTTTTTACTCTTTTGCTATCAAGTTAAATCTTCTATACCGCTCTCCCATACTCTAAAAGATGATTTTTATTTACAAGACTATTGTGGTTCATTAAGTCGTATTTACGTATTCTAAGTGGGCAACAGAATTTGTTATATTCTACTATGGATAAATGCGTGACGTGTGAACATCTGAATAAACTTGTTCACGTCCTCGGGCGGGAGCTATGGCAGTCCAAAGAGGTAAGGCATCTTAATTGTAATGGTACCTAACCTCAACACTAATGTCATTGTAATAGGTAATTAGCATTCCTTACTTAAGTTTAAATTATGCAATGCTCTTGCCGGCGCGTACTCTACTTCGATGAAACATGATCTAACGTAGCTGTAGGCAAATACGAATGGTCGATACTCCTTTATGATTTCTTGATGTTTACATTAGGTCCCTTCTTGAATTGTATGAAGGCTATGTATCTATAACAGTATGTTAAACATCAGTTTTTAACTTTTGAAATTAGATAACATCATTGTTATGAATATGCAAAGGATACTGTTTATATAAGACAGTGATGCAATTGAAATTGTAAATAAACAACATGCAAAACTTAATATATTATATTAGATTTATCATTGAAGTACTCAAGTAAGATAATGTTTAGACTGTTTCGTAATTTGACATGAATTATCGTCATTTGCAGCCTTTTTGATTGCTTAATGAATTTTACCAGGATTGTTAAAACTAAAATCATACAAAGTTTAACATGGTTACCTAAGTTATTCGTCTATAAGTGCCTTTCTTAGTAAATAGCTTAGGTATGAACAGATTGAGACCTATGGTACCATACTATTACCCATAAAAAATTACTACACTAGTGTGATTCCTGTCATTTTGCCTACCAAGAAAGAAGCAAAAACACTTCATTGGCCCCAACATACAAATTAAATTATGTAAAATGTTGTAAATGGCCTGTCACATTCATTATGTTTCCTATGCTATTACAATAAATACCCACACACACATTAGGATCCTGTGTTGCAGATAACATAGATAAACATAAATAAAACTACTCAAAAAACTAGCCAAGTACAGTCATTTTTTCAGATATAAGTGTGTCAAGTCTAGGATTCAAACCTGTGGGCCTGTACTCTGCAGAATGAGTTGCTATGAACCAGGCTATTGCATTGTCCTTGTCAAGTAAACTTATGACCTGATATGCACATAGGGTATCTACTAGTCTCAGAAGGTTCAGGACTTTTTAATGTGTGAACCTTCAATGGTAACTCATAATGATACTAAATAATTGTAGATTGTAATGATGTTTATAAAAAAATGTAGCTGTTTCCTTATTTACAATCATGGTTATCAAGCAGATGAAATGATTATTTATGTATGTTGATTATCTAGGCTAAAGTCTTTAAACAAAGGATAGTAAACTTGAAACTTGCAATGTCATAATCATATTCTGTCATAGTCATGTTTATCTTTAATGCCCTTGTATTTTAAAATAAAATAAGAATAAATTTTTCTTGATAACAAATCAGTATGATATTGACTTGTTCTTAAGTACCAATTGCTAACTGTGGAATATCAACAACTTGACTGTAATGAATTATGAGGTAATACTCGGGCATAGATGTATTTTAATTATCAAAAAACTAGATAGAAAAAAAAAAAATTGTAAGACCTAAAAAAAAGTGTTGGTATGTATTTTAGATGTTCAGTTTTTATTGTTTGTCGAACTGATATCCAAGAGATGGGGCCAGGGAAATGGGATAACAGCACAAAAGATGGAAGAACAAGCAAAGGTTCCAATAAGGTTCTAACTGGAGGAGAGTTGCTACATATAGAGTATGCAGTGGATTTTTTTAGGAAGCTTTTGCTAGGAGGCTACTGAATTCCAGGACCTTTAATAACAGTCACATATTTCAATACAGAGATCTTGTATCCACAAGGGCTAATTTGACATATAAAAGTTTTACATGCAACATATTTTTGCGGTTGGCTAACAATTTAGCAAAACAATAGTTTTCTTGGAGAAAAGTTAAGTAACAGGAAGATAAATAAATCTTACAGATACTACCAGTTGAAGTTACTATTGTACTCCAAAAAAATATACTAATAATCACTCTACCACCCATTTAAGATGACTATAGACAGACAACTTTGAACAACCTTATTTAAGACAACAAAATGAAAGTGATGAAAAATATGCTATTATTACAATCTTGCAAAGCGGTTGATAGTGTTGCCTGCTGAACGATATGACTCGTTTTTATGTGGCACATAAAAATTTGTTTCTGGGTTGTGGGATATGTCATTTGTGTATGTCCTTGTCATCTGCAACACAAAATCCTAGTGTATGTGTGTTTAATTTAATTGTGAAATATGATAGACTATTGCTATTAAGCATGTAATGCATAATGTTCCAAAAGTTATGGATACTTAAATAGGATAAAGAATTATAAACGCTATCATATTATTTGATTAAAATTCTTACATGGATCTCAAAATTTTCCAACTTATGTATATATTAGAACTGAATAATGCCTTTCTTTTGGTTTTTATGTTTGATGAGAGTTCTTCATAATCTTTGGTCAACATTTGGTTAGCATGATAAGGTAGGGTTTTAACATACAAGGAACAAAATGATACTGAACTATGCTGATATTGGATCCATATTTTCAGACACTAACATGCCTCGACTGTGGTTGCCCTGGTCCCAACCTCTGGATCTGCCTACAGCCTGACTGTCGACACATTGGATGCTCTGAAGTTAAAAATGACCACAGCACTATTCACCAAAGGGTAAGTAATAAATAAATATTTGAAATACATTGAATAACTACACTATATACTTACAGTACATGCTCCGATTTATATGGAGCTCCATATCTGAAATAAAAATATAATCGAATCCGAAAAAAAAGTTCGAATAATTTCGGATTGAGGCAGTCTAAATGAAAAATGTTGTGACAGGTTTCCGCTGTCTGAATTCAGAGCACCTTTGAGACAGTTTTTATTATTTGTTTTTTTAAGGTTTTTTTTTATATTATTATAATACCAAACAATACCTAGACAGAAAGTCAAAATGTTACCTTGTAAATACATTATATAAATTTGTTTACAAGTTGAAAATCATCTAATATCCGTAACCGAAATTATCCGAAACAATCGGTAAATCCGAAATAATTTCATATCGTTAACCGTAATTGAAATCGGTAAAATATTATTCGTACATCCGTATCCATATCCTTATCCGAAATTTCATATCCATAACATCCCTAGTACAGACCTTGCGGGGCGAGGGTACCAGGTTTGATCCTGTCTGAGACAGATATTTCTGTAGCACATGAATGTTTGTTCTCGAGTTGCGGGTGTTGTGAGTGTCGGAGTGTTTGTTATTATCAAATAATTTAATAAAATTCATTGATATTGAAATCTTTAGTTTACAAACTGAATGCATTGTATTTACTGTCACTAATAGTTTGCAAATACAAAAGCATGTTTTATTATTTTGCATAAAGAGAAACTATTGTTATATTTTAATTGCCTTTGCATACTAGCCATTAACTTCTTATCAACTATGAAGCATACAGGATGATATTATATTATTTTACAAACTTGTAGTTTATTATATACCTACAAAGAGATTTGTTGTATAAAATTCATTATCTGTACAAAAATACAAAATAATGATTTGTGATAAAAATAATGATATGTGTAGTAGCAAACAGGCGTGCACTTCAGCTGAGTGGACCGGCGACTCACCTCAAAATTACCATTGCTTTTGACACTGGGGAAGTCTACAAACGAGACTCAGCCTTTGTGGGTTAAAGGTCATATGAAATTCCAAACTAGTAACACTCAGACAATGGTTTTAATATGATCTATATCCAACACAATTGTATTAACATTATTAAACTTAAAAGTATGTTAATTAAATGTCATGTATAAAGTACTGGCGAAATTATTGAACATACAATAACAAAGGATAAAGAAGACACAAGTTTTATGGCGATAAACTTGCGTTGTCACCGTGAGTCACTCGATACTACTTTATTATATTTACGTAATACTCCAAATAAGAAGCCGAAAGCTGTTCAAATCGGATTTCCTCGTTAAAATGGCAATACGGAAACAAATCCCACATAAATTATAAATACGCTTTGTCATAGAACAAAGCATTAAGCGCTTTACAATAGTTTTGTATACGTATAGTGTTAGTACGACAAAGATATATGATAATTTTGCGTTTTTTGGTCTGAAATACGTTATCATCCGTCTTAGTGACACGAAAAAACCTAAGACAACCGTAACAGCCCGAAATGGACATAATTCAAAAGTAAACGAACTCACTTAGATGAGTCCCAATTTTCATTTTACGAGCTGCAGTGACTCGAAATTGTATTCCACCCACACATGCTTATTTTTATAAAGCGAAATCCCTCTGTGCAATCGCATAAGTGCCGATATTTTATTTTCTTACAGTGTCTGCGGAATAATCGGAGTTTAAAAATAGTGCCGATAGAGTATATTGCGATTGACTCGTTTCTTCTTTTTAATTCGATATGATTTAATCTATATAGATTCGAATTATTTCAATTTTCAAATTATCTCGGCGATGGCAAAATGCAATGTCAGTCGTCACATAAAAATATCATATATTGGATTGTAACCAAAAGACTAAAAGACTATTGTAACCTAAAGACGGTTGTATTATATTAAACATAACCACAGGTGAAACTTGTTTAGAAGAGCAAGTAATACCAAAATTTAGTCCATATTGATAAGGGCAATAGTATGATGTAAACTTTATTATTGTCATCGGTCACGAATTTAGCGTTGCCGACTTACATACAAGTCATTGTGTTGGGAATTGTAACTGAATTGATGTTCGTGTCACCAATGCAAAGTAGCTCCATCCGTTAATTTACTTAAATGTTTAGGTATTGTCATGTCGTGCATATGTATAAATTAATACTAGTTAGTTCATATTTAGCGTACCATAGACAGTTTATCAATACATCAAAATTAAAATTTAGGCTTCAAGAAAATGTGAGTATACAAAGAAAGTGTATTCGTGACTCTTGTCTCTTCGTTTGTCTATCGTTTTGTTGTAACTAACTCCCAAGTATTTATAAACACCGTGTTTATGACACCCCATGGTCTATGGGTGGTGACCACTGCCATAAAGTGGTCGGTCTCCTCGTTGTGATTCTGCAAGGTATGGTAATTTTTGTTGTGTAGATACAATTTCGTGTCTGGATCGGAAATGCATTTATTGTGGCCGGCGCTTTAGATACCTTTGGACTAAGGAGACCGAAGTACTGAAAACGAGAACTGGGGAACTAAATTTTGGATTGGAGATCTTATCCGCTTAAACAAATATAATTTTAATCGTCTTAATTAACAGTTTATATTTCGTAGTATATTTCGTAGATATATATTATTATTTTGCTTCAATTTAAATTCAAAGGAAAAATATTGATACGCCCTCGCTTCGCATCGAGAAACATAAACGTTTCGTTTACAAGTCGACCGTATGACCGGAACTTGTAAGTTGTGAATAAATAATTAACTCTCACACGCGCACCCATACAGCTGTATAGAAGAGGAATCGCAGGTGGAATAGAAATACATGTATATGATATCATAAAGGATAATCAAGACCAAACCAAGAGGGCATACATTCTGTCATAATAAACCTCTATGCTGGCTGAGAATCCAGAGACTCTTTCTTTGGCAAACGTGGTCGTTGCTATTGTAATTCAGATACATGTACAGCACCATCCTCGCGACTTTCAATCGTTACCTGGCATTAATATAGCGAAAATAGAAAGTAGCCTGTCAATTTGTCAAATATGTTACGAATGTCTCCCCATCCAAGCATCGTTGACGCTAAGTTACATGTGACAATGTTTTATTTCGTTTCAGAACTACCCCCACCATTGTGTTCACATGAACCTGTCGACGGAGCGGATATGGTGTTACCTGTGCGAAAAAGAGGTTCACGCCAGAGCCGCCTTGTCGCAGCAGGGAAGGGTAAGTACTTAAGAAGGAGACTAAGATACGCTGAGGTATGGAAACTAGTCCTAGGGAAACGAGCCCTAAGGGCATTACGCTGGAGCAGGACACTGGTGCATTCATACAATGTCACAGTACCACACCGTATGCGTAAGAAGATATTCATAAAATAAGAAGAATGCTAAAAATAATGTTGCATTTTTTCTCATGAACAGATACGGTCATTCTTGATTTAATACTTGACTTTTATGTTGTTATTATTAATTACAGCTTACCTGACTATAAATTATGTATGGAAAAAAATAATTTTGAATTTGTCTTAATTAGATTAGTTTGAACACATGACATGCTGATTTCCAGATAAGTCCAGATTCAACATCACCGGACGGCGCGTCAGCCAGCGGGTGTCTCGGTTCGCCGTGGACCAGCGTGGCCGACGACGATGACCCGGACCCAGACGACATGGACTACGATGACGAAACTAGACCTAGAGGTATTCTAATATATAAATATATATTCCCGCCCACTTATGACGTATGAGTCTTGAAGAGGATAATGAACAGGCTTTTATAAGTCAACATCTTACAACAACAAGTGGAATTGTTGTCGAGCATTAATTTATTATATATATAAAAAAAAACCCCCTATGTAATCCCGTAAGATAGCTATTTGGCTACTGCGTTATATAGCTTAGCGTTCACACACCTCTGACACCGCTCGACGTGCCGACGTGAGCGTGTATTGAATGCTCGTAGGGTTGGTGGGACTCCAGAACATGGGCAACACTTGCTACATGAACGCGGCGCTCCAGGCCCTGTGCAACACGCCGCCCCTCACATCTTACTTCCTCGAGTGCGCCGCCGCGGTCAACATACTAGCCGGTGACAAGAAACCGGGCCTTAGTCGGTAAGTGCACGCAAACGCGACCGCTCGTACGTACACTGATGTACATTCAGCCCGCTACACACGTAAGTTTGTCCCACAGTGTGTACTCATATACATGCCCCTTGTAGTATAAACAAATACGTAATTACACTATCTCGTACGCACACTCAAATAAAGTTACATACAAGGAGGTTGTGTGCATACACAAGCTGGCATTCACACCCACAACGTACATACATCAATTGATCACGCCGACGTACAGGATTCGCGCCCGCATGCACGCTTATTGAGGCGCCATGTGCTACATGACAATAGCAAATTCAATAACCAAAAAATTTGGATTTTATAATTCTACAATGACTCTATAAACAGTGTTGTCTGGGTTAACGTTTTCATTTTACATCTAAACATCTGTGGCACGGTGTAGTGCCTGTTTGTAACTGTTATCAAATAAGGGTATAAATTTAATTTAATAATGGTGTATTTTTTCAGAGCATACCAAAAACTAATTAAAGAAATGTGGAGTAAGAAAACGAGAGGCTACGTTGTACCCAATGGCATTTTATACGGTATACGGAATGTAAGTATCACTAACTGGACATTATTATATTAAAGATTACCGCACGGAGACCGGCCCTGTATTATAGCCTATGTCCATCCGAAATAATGTATTTTTAAAAAAGTAAAAGAATGTTTCAGATAGGTGTCGTGTTTCTGGAGATTACATTCCGCATACGCCCAAACTCACAAAATTCGCACTCTCTTTATTATAGTACTGTAGATAAATTATTTGTTGAAATATAATAGTAACGTATCTTACCAG
This sequence comes from Megathymus violae, assembly GCA_003671415.1. Taxonomy (NCBI): domain Eukaryota; kingdom Metazoa; phylum Arthropoda; class Insecta; order Lepidoptera; family Hesperiidae; genus Megathymus; species Megathymus violae. The sequence goes on along the minus strand of PDGT01000030.1, from coordinate 2,956,110 downwards.
GTCACACTTGTGATCGAAACAGAACGTTCGCTTCCTTAAACAAAACTTCATGTTTGATTCTGGTCTTGAGTTACTTACTTTTAAATTGTACAAATTTCACATGTAGTAATTGTAGGTTATACAATTGTAATGATTGTGTATTTGAAGGTTTATCCGATGTTTCGCGGATACCACCAGCATGACACGCAGGAGTTCCTACGGTGTTTCATGGATCAGCTTCACGAAGAGCTCAAAGAACCGGTATGATTCATAGGTTCCGTCTGATGGGCGGCTTTAAAGAGATCTGTCTGGAAGATCTCTAATTAATAACAAAGTATTTAACCCAAAATCTGTTTGAACGATTAATAATATTCAATATAACATTGGTAAGTCAATATATTGAAATCACGTGAGTCTTTAAGGGAAAAATTTAAAGAAATGGGTGTACTCACCGTAGCCAGTCAATATACTTATAGTAATTTAGTATTGAAAATATGTGTGTGTGTGTATGTCTATATGTACAAGCATAAAAGTATTACACAATCGTGAAACATAAAATAGGCATAATTTGGTAACGTCTTCATATCGACTTCAAAAGGTTCAGCTTTCCTTTATGGGGCTGGGAGTTCGTTTTTACAATAAGATTCCAAAGTTGATACGAGAGTTACACATTAAAACTTTTAAGCGACGCGTTGAAATACAGCTTATGGGTAAAGGCTATTATGGTATGGATTAATATATTATTAATAAGGACGCCTGGAAATAATAATGTTAAAACCAGTACCGCGCAGGTTTAAACTTACTTTGTAATAGCCATGTGTTATAAAAGATGTGCTGAGGAGTTTCTTTCGCCGTTTCTTCCCCTCAATGTTAAATCACCTTTCAAACGGTAATAGAAGCAAAAAATTAAGTGCATAAGTGTATTTACAGAATACCTAAATGATTAAATGATTTTCACTGCTCGACACAGGTCTAGGGTAGAAAGTAGAGGTAGAAGGTGGGGGAGTAGAAGGTAGAGGGGTCTTTTTGAGAAAGCCTGGAGTGTATTCCACTACACCACCAGGTACATCGGGAACAAAATGGCCTAGCGTGTCTTTTGTAGTGCGAAATTGTTCAGGAAACAGTGTTAATGGTGTCGCACTGCAACCAAAGTGCAACAACCAAAATATTTTTAAAGTTTATCGCAAAATAATTGTCATTTCGCGTGCTTAATAAACGACTCAATTACTTTGATGTAAAACCTTTTTTTTAAATGTTAATGGTAAAACTTCAACTTTCTTTTACTTAATGATAAAACTATCCGTACCTACGCCGAATGTGTTCGCAGGTGTGGGACAGCGCACCTGAAGATAAGCTCGGCTCGGAAGCCGACGGTGACCACCAGGAGACCAGGAATGTACTCATAAGGCGACGGGCGGCATCTTCTGGAGGTACCTAGTACTTTATTGATTCCTAAAATAGAACCCGGAACTTTTGCTCGATGTACTTACTATAGTGGTAATGACCTGACACGCATAAACCTGAAATCGTCCCGCCGTTGGGTCTCAACGCTTGGCACGGTAATTAGGAGCGTTCACCGAATGGAAACGTGAGGAGATTATATAACTAACATGTTGGTTGCAGCGAGTGACGCGCCATACTTCGCCCGCATGCGCCGACGTTCGCCGACGTCCTACAGCGAAACAGCTGACGGATATCAGAGGTTGCATTCATAAATCCCTTCTTTTTATTTGCTTTCATTTAATATTTTCAATTGTTTTTTTTTTATATACTTCCCTTTTTATTTATGTATGTTCTACTTGAATTCCACTTTAAATATTTTTTTTATTATTATTATTTTCAATTTACTCATCGTTAAAGTTGTAATGTTACGTTCAGGGTTCAAAGTCCGAAAGCGGTGGGCTCGCGACACAAGAGATCGGCGAGCTTCGCGGGGACCCACCAGCTCGCGTACAACGTGGTCACACAGCAGCTCAACGGTTAGTATGTGCTATAACGTTAGTATCTTTCTAGTTTAGTTAGTTTGAGCCGTCCTTTATTTATACGGAAGGGGCACCTGGGAAATGGGTACCGCCGTCTATACACGTTTAATCCGATATTATAATTTTATCTGAATTTATTCTAAGGTTGATGAATTTAAGTTATAAAGACGTTGATTTTCGTCGGTTTTAAGTCATGGTGTCCGGTTGTTGCTGAGCCGAGACTGTTACAGGACCGAGTACGGGGAGCGGGGGCCGCGACGTGGGCTCGGAGTCCGAGCTGTCGTGCTCGAGCGAGGCGGAGGAGCGCTACGAGACGTGCTCCAGCGGCGCCAGCGACCACCACGACAGACCACCGCCCACCATGTCGGTACCGCTACCGCACATTACACTGTCTAGGATTTAACTATTTATTTCTAAACTCGGAAACTAGTACATAAATCGATTTTTTTTTTATCTAAAAAATACCATTGAGATACCTTCACGCTGTGGAAGGGGCTCTTTCTGATATATTCCCGTACTGCTATAACATTGGATTCTTTAAAAAGGTGTAAAAAGAGGTTTTCTTCTAGCGGGCGTTACATTAGCGATTAATCTGGTGTTGCCCGTGCTGTAAAAAATTAATTGGTAACTAGGATCTATATAAATTTATATAAAGTTTCATCTTAAAAAAAAATTGTCTGTCTGAACACGATAAACTTAAAATCCACTGGACATATTTTGATGGGGTTCTTACAGACGATAAACAGATTTAGTTGCATAAATCATAAACCTTTACATAATTCGACCCAACTATGATCTATAATAATAATCGTGGCGAGTAAGATGGTCCGTCCGTTACAGTCCAATACTCCCTTGTTTGATGGCGGTGCTCTCAGGTAAACATTACAAGAGGGCTAGCAGTTAGATTCCATCTTTTGCAAGAAATTCGATTCCTTCTTTTTTTTCCTTGCTCTCTGCTAACTGGTTCACCCACTTAGTGACCGTTTCTGTCACGCCCCTAGAGTTGCAGATGTCAGCGGCGATGATCAGATCAGATTCAGGACGTGGCCCGTGCACTCGTTCGCCTGAAAATCTGAAAGACTCCATTCACTTGATAATATATTCCTTTAAATCACTCACGAGCGAAGATAATCATCGTTAAAACCTATAATTGTCCCACCGCTGGGCTAGGGTCTGCTCTCACAATTTTCTGATTTGACACACCTATGGAGCGCTTTCAGGTGCGCTGGTTTCCTCACCACATTTTCATTCACCGAAACAATCGATAGTACACACATAAGTTGAAATTTTTTTTTTATATTAAAAGCCGACAAACGAGCAGACGTGCCACCTGATGGTAAGTGGTCCTCGTCGCCCGTGGACATCAGCAAGACCAAAGGTATCACTGATGCGTTGTCGGCCAGGAAATGAAAAGAAGGTAAGAATAAAGGTACTGGCTCTCAAACCCCCAGCCGGAACACGACGAGTCGTGTTGCGGCTGACTAAAGCAGGAGGGTGGTAGCTAGCCAGGCAGGCTTCACGGCAAGATAATACTATCAGTAATAATATTAATGACTTAATAATAATACTGATAATATAATTCTTACGCGAAGCCCTACCACCAAGCAAGCTGGCGTCTAGCGCCTCTTACGACACCCTTTTCTACCAGCATGGGATTGGGGGAGTTATCTAGGCCTCCCCAATACGGCCAAATGCTTCTATGCTAATAACCCGAGGCTCGTGTGCGGGAGGCCGACGTTTCAATCATCAGGCTACAACTGCTGCTTGACCTAAACGCAAATATTTATTTAAAACTTAAAGTGTATATGAAACATTGGTTGCAGTAAATCCGGTTCGTTCAGTGGTGGCAGCGGTGGGAGCGGTGGTGGCGGAGACGGGGGGGGAGGAGTGCGGTACCGGAGCATCATATCGGACGTGTTCGATGGGAAGTTACTCTCGTCGGTGCAGTGCTTGATATGCAACAGGGTGAGTTTAACAATAGGAACGAGCTACAATAGAGGACTTAGTAATATGAGATGATGTCAGAGTGTAAAGCTAGAAGTTTAAGTGGTTGAATGTAACAACAACTTTTGGGATATAAAGATCTCTATCCGAGTCCAAGCCAACAGTGAAACTATGGACCTAATCCCTTCCTTTTGGAGATCGATAGTCTTTGTTTTTATTCTGACAGTACTCGTGCGTGGTGCTAGAGTATTTACGTGCGTGTACAGCTACCACCGTTCTTGTAGATTCACGAAAATGTTTTTACGTGATTCGACTGCAGTTTCGGAGAGCCAGTAATATAATATAGAATTAAAAATTAGCAGTAAGAGAACGTCTACGAAGGTGGTCATTGATGGTTTTACAGTGTTAATAATAAACCTAAAATTATAAATGCTAATACTACACCCTCGGACGTGGGTAAAATATTTAGTAGGATGTATTCACACAACATCACATATCCATGAACTGTGAAACGTTAATCTGTCACATGTGAAATATCTGCCTTTGAAATCGAACCCAGGACTTTTGGCTTGGCTGACATAGATGAATATAGATAAGAGATCCGGTGTAGGTCACTCATAGACACCTTAAATTTGTCCTGACAGCCAATTGGATTTAATGGACAAAATGTTTGGATTACTTTTTTTTTATATTGCAATGATAATAAGTCCGTGTAATTACTGTCATTGTAGTTAAAATTATGAAAATAAATCATATCTGAAACTATCCGACACAAGCGGACATCTGAAATAATTTTGTATCCGTACGTACCCATGACCGAATTGGAACTCGATTTAAACTTATTGTTGTCGCGTTGCAGGTGTCGACTCGAGTGGAAACATTCCAGGACCTGTCCCTTCCCATCCCGTCGCGGGAACACCTCGCCGTGCTGCGTTGTCAGCAGCCGCTACTGAATCACACGCAGCACGGTGCGCAGGAGTCGTGGGTAACGTCTTCCGATTATTAATTGTAACACATATCACGTAATAAAATTCTATTTATTTCATATTTTAAGCATTTCACAAACATAACAGAAAATATTCTCCAAGGCGTTTGTCAAGCTTTGAACGTACTCACATGCCGCTTTACGAAATGCAACAATCGGTGTACCAATGTGTCAATGTTAGGTTGATAAGCCACGAAACCGTTGAGCAGAGGCAGCGTTCGATATATATAACAATTATTTGTCATTATCGATACCCTTCGCGCTGTCCCGCGTTGGTTAAAACGTACTTCGTAATGGCCATATATTTAATAGTGTGTCGTATGGTGGTGTAACAGTTTAAAAGATGTGCTGAAGAGTTACTTCCGCCGTTTCATTTTGAGGATAAAACACATTTTCGATACGTTAACAGCGCCAAAATTTTCGTGCATAAAAAATAATTGAATGATTTTGAATTTGAATTCCTGAACCTCAAGCCCTAGTTTATTTTAATCCTTTTTATACAATGCATCGGATTGATACGCAGCTGATGAAATTCTAAGGTTCCTATATGAACTTACTCGAATTAAGCCGTTAAAAATAGTAACAACTTTAATAAGCATTCGGTGACAGCAATTGCAGTACCATTTTTTCTAAATATTAAATTAGTTCACTGTGGCGTACCCTTGCGGGTGCGTGCGTACACGCGTACTTTTATGCATGTATGTGGGTATAATCTTACCCATTTTGCAAATATAGTTATTGTCGGTAACTATAGTAAACTAGAAAATTTAAGTAATTACCAATTGCAATGAGATTTGTTCAAGTTCTACGTTTGATGGGTTTGTTGAGGTTGGTGGGCCTTTACATTTACCATCAAAAAGATATTAATATTACTCATAGTTATATAAAGACTTAAAAAAAAAAATTTTGTTATTCTTTATATGGTTTTGTATGAACAACATTTTTCGGTATGTAATAAAAAAAAAAACTATCTCGCACGCGAATGTCTACGCTTACATATCGAAATTAAAATATTAATTTCGAAGTAAGTTAAGCGAGCACTTTGAACATTTAAAAACGGAATGTTAATGAGGGTGAAATAGAGGGTACAGGATGCCGTGTAATATTGGTAACTGGCATGTTATACAGGTGAGGTGTTCTGAAGACCCTTTGTAATCTCAAAGTTTTGGTTAGCTAAGATTTGTATACTGCAATGTGTGTGACTCAGGATAACATACTATTAATCACGTACATTCTTCTACTTAGTACTTCTATATCGGTTGTGCGCACTCTACATACTACATACGTGACATCACATTACAGCATTTCCAGTAGTCTATAGATCTGCTTTTGCGCTTTTTTTTTTTGACTCAATATATACACGACAAGAACGGGCAGATCAATGATGATTCTAAAAAATTACATTTGTCACTGGAATACCGTACACAAATTTCCGTTCGTCGGGAACAATAATGTGTAACAAGAGCGAGAAAGACGATAGATAAATAAATTATAGAGAAAAGGTAGCAATCCAGAAATATGTGTCACAAATGTCTCATTTTTATCGATTTTACGATACTCAAAATTAGATATAGATGTCATTTAAATAATGAAGAAGATAGCATAAACAATTTTAGCATAAACAATTTTCAATTACACTTTGACAACGACGTAAGTGTACGTGATTATATTAAAGTTTTCGCAGGTGTGGTGGATACTGAGCTGGCTGCGCTCGTGGTTCTACGGGCCCGTGGTGTCGCTGCAGGACTGCCTCGCCGCCTTCTTCAGCGCCGACGAACTGAAAGGCGACAACATGTATAGGTACAGATTTTTTTGTATATAAGGATTCCTACCACTGTACCGTTAAAGTTTAATGTTTAATTTATAAAATAAAATATAATATACAATGTAGTGAGATGAATTTTTCATGTTTACACCATTCATTTTGCTGTGGTTTCTAACCTTTTTAATGTTGTTACCTCTATGATCTATAAAGAAAACTAACTAATCTGTTATTTTATTCATTAATTTTTATTATCTATTCATTCTTATCATCATTATCCCCGTACCCGTTTTACCCATCCGGAGATAATTAAACCCGGGTTCGGAAATATGGATCTAAACGGATCCTCGTAAATCATTCTTACTAGATAAGAATAGACAGACAGACAGATATAGATTGTTTTAAATTACGTTGTGCATTATATATATCCAAAACTTAAAACTCCCGTAGGGATATTTATGTGATTAAGAAATGTTTGCTGCCGGATCTTCATTTATCATTTGTGATCCATAAAGAATTATTTAGAAATGACTTGGCTTTTTATTGTAATCAGTATAGTCTTCCTTTATATGCTTATTGTATACTAGTATCATGTTCCTAACAATTGGGCTGCTGCATTAATTGAAATCATTTTAATAAATATTTTGTTAACTCCCTAGCTGTTCCCGCTGCAACAAGCTGCGCAACGGTGTGAAGACGTCGGGCGTGGTGCGGCTACCGGAAGTACTGTGCGTGCACCTCAAGCGGTTCCGGCACGAGCTCATGTTTAGCGCGAAGGTGGCCGCGCGAGTCGCCTTCCCCATCCACGAGCTGAATATGGCGCCATACACGCATAAAGGTCTCATTGTTATCTCAGTATTATCACAAGCGACCGATAGGTATCAGGGGCTATTGTAGCTCGCTATAATTCAATAACACTCGATCAGCAGTAAAAATGTGTAACCAACCTTATTTGTCAACGTCACTGTGGTAGCAATAAAAACGTGTAAGCAAAAAATGTGTGCACATTCCAATTGTACGTCACGTAAATCGAATGTTTGTGTACGCAGAGTGTACGTCACGCATATCGCGGTACGCACTGTGCGCGGTGATCTGTCACGCGGGCACGGCGGGCGGCGGGCACTATACGTGCGTGGCGCGCGGCACCGCCGGCTGGAGTGCGTTCGACGACGCGAGCGTCACGCGCGTGCCGGCCGCGCATTTGGCCTCGTGCGAAGCGTATGTGCTGTTCTACAGGTACTGATAGTTTTTTTTTTAATTCAATTAATAAGAAATCCAACCCTTAGATGCCTTAACCGACTTATATTTATTTATTTATTTTCGCGCGTATTTCGACTAGTGGAGTATCGATGCATACGAAAATATGAAGATTGCCAAGATGTAAATAAAAATATAGACTTGTAATTGTAATTGTGAACGTGGGTGCTAGCGAATGCGTACATGTGTGCACGTAATTGCTTACATGAAAGCGTGTGTGCGTAACTGAGCAAAAACAGTAACTTGGTACGTAATTAGATCTCGGATCTATATAAATTATAGATCAAGTGGGAATCACAATACGAACAAATGAACACTTATTTTAGCTTCATTTAAGAAATTTCTTTTGGTAGATAGAAATTAAATCCTAATTTGTACATGTAGCAACGCCAGTTACAAAAAATACCATAATATTAATTACAGGAAAGTAAATCCTCAAATGACGGTACTTCGACAGAAGGCAACTGAAATATTAGAATGTGCGACGGGCGATCCCAACGATATTAAGTTTTACATTTCGAAACAGTGGATTAACAAGTGAGTTTTGTAATATAATTTATTATTTACTTTTATGAGTAGAGAAAAATAGAGACCTCATTGGAATTACAATCCATCGATTAAGTGCGTCACTACCATTTAACTTTATCATAATCAAGAAGAAGTGTAAATCTAATATGAAAACCTTACGGTCTCAATTGTAATTGTTTACTTACAACGCTTTTATCTATGACAGTATATAGCGTGTTTATTTTATATGTACTGTAGTATTGTTTCGTTGTGTCTATGTTAAGATTCAACACGTGGGCGGAGCCGGGCCCGATCGACAACAGCGACTTCGCGTGCGCGCACGGCGGCGTGCGGCCCGAGCGCGCGCCTCACCTGCTGGCACTCGTTACGCGCGTGCCGCAGCCACTGTGGGAATTCCTGCACGACACGTACGTACGCATACCCACACATCCGCACACAGTCACACGTCCACATAGCTACATACATATCCCTCTTCGTGGTAATATTATGAACGCAACCACGTTTCGGGTCATCGGGTCTGAGTGTCAGTTGTATAGAGATAGTAATAAGTTGATCCTTCATTGGCGGCAACTTGTCGTCAGGTGGTTTGTTCGTTTGCCAGATTTTTAATATACCGATAAAGAAAATGTACCAAACGGTAACGATTGGTTACTTCGCTATAGCCGATATGTATATTGTGAATTTCAATTTAAAATTTTTCTAGTAAAGTTTTCACTTGGAAAAACGTATGTGGTGTTCAGGTTCGGAGGCGGACCGGCGGTGTCGCACGCTCACGTGTGCGGAGTGTGCGCGCGCGCAGCGCAACGGTTGAAGGCTCGACGTGCGCGCGAACTGCAAGCCTTCGCCGATCTGCATGCGCTGTTCCAGGTATTTATTGCTAGTTAAAATTAATTGTGAATTTATGGACCTAACCACAATTCTTTAACTATGTACAGGGCGATTGGAAATACGTTAGCAATCCGTTAGGGGGATGTAGGGGAGGTCATTTATGACATCTATTATATGATATATAATATATATTATATTTATGACATCTATCCAAATATGAATCACTTTCGAGTAATTCAATATTTTAAGTTTTTTTCAACTGTGAAATTTGAAAAAAAAAATCTGTAATGTATAAAAAATAATACTTTAATACATAATATTCAACTATTGAGCAATGAATATTTTCAACAATTTTCAAATTACAGCTACCTATTCTTTTAAATTTTCATACTTCAATTGAGTGCTTTCAACTAAAAGAGGCATCATGTCACTTAATTGAAACCACTTATCATAATTCATTTGTTACTAGCTTTTACCCGCGGCTTCGTCCGTGTTAGCTTTAGAATTTGGTCCAGAGAGAAATGAAACGTGTGAGTTTTATTAAAACGAATAATAGTCTCACTGTCATTAAACTTGCGCTATAAAATGATGTTGAATTATAATACTGGTATTATAACGTTTAGGCGTGCTCGAGGAACAAACATCCAAACTTTCACATTTATTGTATTAGTAGGATTGTGATGTTCCATAGTTATTTGGTACAAATTTTAATTTCCATAATTTATTATACATTTTCTCACACATCACTTCTGCACTAACTTAATAAGAAATTAATATGATAGCACATTTTTATTGACCCAAAGTCCTCTACTCCACGAGAGGAATAGCCCATAAGCAGGATGTAATTTGTTACATACACATTGAATATGGCATTTCCATGTATGTTGATCGTGTAATGTTATACCAAATAATCTAATTTTGAACGGTGTGTTTCTTAGTTTGGTCTCTTCGTAATGAATATTCACACAGCCCAATAGCTTATGCTGATCGGGCGTAATCGAAGGAATTAAGCGACTGCAAGTTGCAACGCAATTGCAATGAGTCGCTTGAAACTTATGAATATTTTTTTTTTAAATATTGATAATCGCGTAAATAAAATAAAAAATGGTTTTGTCTTACAATTCAGTGTGATTTCCAGGAACAGGAGCGGCCGCACGCGGTGTACGCGATCAGCATGCACTGGTTCCGGCAGTGGCAGGCGTTCGTGCGGAACAAGACGCGCTCGCCGCCGCCGCCCGTCGACAACAGCGGCGTCGTCACCGAACAGGTCGCTCAACATAACACACTGAACATAGGTCTATCACAAGGCGCGCCATTCAACCCCATCCGCGTCTTCGACGTACGCAGTACGGTACGTACGTAACGTACGCAGACTGCGCTCTCGACACCGTTTCGAAGGACGGTGTTCGACCTCAGTTTTTTAATATCTGACAGTAAAACAGATATAATACGACAAACAGGATTACGGTTCTAGGTACTAGGTTGGTACTAGGGTTTCCAAACCACCGTGACGAAGAAAATGATGTGATTTTCGACTTTAATAATAGTCTATAGAGACCTTATTATGTGTACGGAGACCCTTGATCACATTTAATAATATAATACAAAAAATTTGGAATAGAATGGAACGAATTTGTTAAGTAATGCAAATACTAATAAAGTAATCAAGTATCAAGATTAACATGTTTTACAATTACAAACTAAATCCTTTTAAATCATCAAGAAGAATCTATTTAAAGATTTAAGAAAATAGGAGTTTATGGGTACCCCCTTATATAAAAACGTTTTGGGTTTAGTCTCATACATAGATGCCTATTTATTTCCAGGAGGTTGACGGTAAGAAGACATACTTGCTGAAGCAGGGTTCAGACCACGCCCAGCTGAGCGAGGAGCTGTGGAGGTTCTTCACGGAAATCTATGGCGGGGGGCCAGAG
>PDGT01000030.1:2924848-2944887 GCA_003671415.1 Megathymus violae | reverse complement strand
CCCCTCCGCCCGCCGAACCCAGCCCGCAGTCTTTTACGCGACGCCTATCCAGGAAGTACTCCGAGTCCGACAGGGAAGAATACTGTTCGAAATCCACTTCCGAAATGAACATCCGCGATTCGATCCATGGGGAACTCCAGAAGAACCAATCCCTCCAGAACATCAACCGAAGATACAAGGTGTCCAGAGCCACAGCGGATTCAGACGAGGACGTGAGCTATCGACACACCTTCAAGTACAAGAGGCACGAACCGAACGGAAACTATCCGGACTCGGACGAAGATATGGATGCGAGCCCCTCCCGGGGCTACGTGAACACCGTGCGGATGGAGAACGGAGTGGACAGCTCCGACCACGACGCCAACGACAACCCCGTTTACGTGAAAAGGGCCGAGAAGTCGACGGACACGGAACTGTCAAATCTAGATAGTATTTCGTTAAAAAACAAACCCTCGAAAGCGGGTAGGGTGAGAAAAATGAAAAGACGGACAGTTAAATGATTCCTTCTCGCGTTTCAGTTCGTCCACAGGCTGAGACGAAAAACCTCGGCACGCCACGAGTGAACATTCCCTAGGTGACTGGTGTTGTACGTGCATTTATTGGACTATCGGCTCATCGACACGAGACATGATATTTTTTTCTATAATCATACTCAAACAGGCTTCGCCCGTTCGGGCCGGTGTTAGTGTTTTAGTACAATTTTAATTTAGTTCAAATTGAAACATATAGCGAATTAGGTCGAACGCCGCGATCGTCTCAATCACCGAACTGTATATTACTACTGTATTGAATGTATATCTGTGTAAAATTGTAAGTAAATGTAATTGTAACGATGTGTATAGAAATTTAATGTTTATAGACTACTCGTGACCGCATTTCTCTTTGGTTTCACTGTTTTACCGTGGATTAGGTATTTATTTTGTTATTCCTGGTTATAAGTGTATGTTTTATCTGTTAATGAGTTGAACAGCAATATATTTCATTTTTATTGGCTGCATTCAGTCGTTTTTTTTTCCTATTAAAATAATGAAACTATGAAAACGACGTTATTAAAACTCGAATTAAAATAGTTGACACATCATATCAATTACAATTTACAGAACTAAGGGAAGGGAAGGTGAGATTCAGACGATTCGGGACTTCAGTTTAATTTATGACCAGCAAATCGATAGACGCTTATTTAGACTTGTGGTCCAATACTGGTGTATACATCCCTAATAGAGCTTAGTCAAAGGTATATTACGATTCTTGAACACCAAGATGTAAGTAAAGTAGCAGCGACTCGTTTCGTAATAGAGGGCGTGACATAAGTCGATCGCTTCACGGCCTCTGCGGTCATGAAATCTGATGCCTTCGTCAGTTGTCGTATCATTATTTTGATTCATTCGGTAAAGACGCAGCGAGTCCAACGGGATAAAATTATTTTTGCTTGAAACCATGCACTTATCAGTCACTGTCCAAACCACCATTTTCGATCACGCGGTCATTTTCATACTGTAGGTACATTAAATAAAGTTAAACCGTATTCTGTTGATCAAAATATTTATTACAATGAAGACCATAATATTACATCGTTTTATTATAAACCAGGTACAGCGTTTATAATTAATTCAATTGGTTGTCCGCGAGGGTTCATTCGTTGAACTATTAGCGAGTACTTCAAACAGTCCCATTACGTTAAATTCAAATCGGATGTAATTTTACACATTGAATGCGAGTTAACATTTAGTGTGGCTCCGCACCGCTTCAATTTGTATAACAATGTTTCGGAAATGTTTTATAATTTTAACATGATAATTATTTTTAGGCCGATGTTCCATCACTCACGAATTGCGGTTATGAATATTACATAAAGTTTCCAGTCGAGTACATTAGTGTTAAACGAGCTTAAGAATTTTGCATGATAAATGAAAATTATACGACAATGACCTCATATTTTTAATTATTACTGATTTATAAAATTACTGAAACATGATTTTATATGTGATTTTGAAACAAAGTCAATCATTAAGAATTTTAGCTTTTAATTTGTAAAGAACAAAGTCTATAGGCCCATTCAATGAAGTGAATTTAAATTGAAAGTATATTTGAACGTATCTTTTGATAAATTAAAATAAGAAAACCATTCGCTCGGCAATGTAACATAGCCTAAATCCACATATAATTATTTAAACTCCCAACATTCAATATAAAATGCCTTATCAATTGCAAAAGCGTAACAAAAATAGATTCTTCTCATTAAAATATTATAGACTTCTAAAAATACTTTTTTTCTTTTTGTTATAATTCAAACAAACTACATTTTTTATTTATATTATAAGGCCCCTATGTTATATACCAAATTACGTATACCTATTGATCATAGTCAGTTTCGCTAGAAGTTATTTTTTATGCTGGTTCAACTTTATGTGTATATTATGAACTGCCCAATTTTATCAACAAAGTTTTATAGTCTTCTAACCGATTTCGGAGGGTAAAAATCGCAGATAACCGATTCAGGAAGTATGATATCTTTTGAAGATTGCTCTTCTGCCTTATTAACAAATTTTCCTCTTGTTTTCTTTGTAATATCATAAAACACATAATACTTTTATTATTATTGTAATTGTAATGTTTTAGAGAAACGTACCAAAAATTTCTTCGACTAAAACACGAGTCGTAAAACTCATACTTGTAATATATATGAATTACAAAAATTTAAAAACGAAAAGTTACGACACCGCCTCTGTAATCCTATCTCTGGAATGTCGTCCTCTTTACTTATTTATTTTACTGTTTTTTCCACAAAAAACAACATATTCCGTTTTATATTGTATCTTATTCTACAAAAGCCATTGATATTTTGAAAGTTCACATAACTAACATTCGTTGAAATATTACAGATCGGTCTCATATAATAGACTTTAGACAAAATTGGGTCGTTTATCATATTTTATAAAATTAATATTTGAATCGAGTTATCTCAAACGAATCACATATCGATAACGCGTAATTTAATATTTTTTTTAAATATAAAGTCGAAACAGATATTTTATGATATGGAATTTTCTGTCTTAACTTCTAGCATTTCAATTACGGTTAACCAAACTTACAAACATAACAGTTATATAAATAAATATAACCATTATACAATGTGAACGCACAAATAAAATTATGTATTATTTGGTATTACACAACATGGTTTCCATTATAAAAAAAAATACGAGTCACACTCATTTTCTGGTCAAAAAATTAAATAAAAACTGGGATATAAAAATTAACAATCAAAATTATGCATAAAAATGTTCCCAATAAAAGGAACAAACACTTTGTGCTACTAAATATTAAACAAGACACAGTTTATTGTCACGTGACATGTTGTAAATAAATAGAAACAGACATCTAACAGCGACACTCGCGAAGATGTCTCAGAAGTGGGATCTTATAGTCATTCATCACTTAAGATATACTCAAGCGTGCAGAATTATATTTTATTTTTATTTAAAACTGAAATATCTTCGAAAATAACACTATCAAAGCGACTACAAGAACATCTTTGTGCGATTCGCTAGTAGAAGTCTCTTTTCATGCTGCAAATTGTCCGAACATTGTGCATCTCGTTCGGTACGCATATAATTAATGAAATAGGTCATTATTATTGACAATCATTGCTACATTGTTGGAACAGACTTATGTCTCAGTATACCGTGGACCACAGCTGCGAGAAAGTGGTCGTCAGCAGTGGTCTATCTCAGTCGCGATTTAGCTCAGTCGCCACAGGACACAGTGTACAAGATATTCGTACTCTGTCATACGAAGTAGTCTTTGATATGTTAACAATTAAAAAATATATATTTAATAATTTTATAAAAATACCTTTATAAAAATATACTGTTGTCATCGTTGTATATTTCTGTAACAATAGGCACTAGTAAAATATATATAAATATAAAGTTATTCATATTTATTTTGTACTGGGTTCACTCGCACGCCTCGAGTTTTCATTACTATTATTAATGTTCACATAAACAATCAGGGCATACTTTTTTCAATATCTTGATTTGCATTCTAGCCTTTTGGACCGAAGTTTTCTTCGAGATATTGCATTGTTGAGTAGTCTTTTGGGCGTAATACTTGGGATTTACTTGAAATTTTAGTTACGTTAAACGCTTCATGTTTTTCTCTTCCCTTCATTTATTACTGACGGCCGAGAATAAAATCAACAGCTTGCTTGCAAATTGGTCGTACAAAAATATGTAATCTTAAACTATTAAATTCAGGCTATATGAGTACTACTATTGTCTGACTAGCGGTTCTACGGAAAGTCTAATGCGTAAAAAATGTGAAAAATAAATAAAAAACAATAATATACAGACAAACATACATATTACAACCAGGTTATTGATATCGTACTATAAAATTCTTAGATTCAACTTATATCAAATAATAATGTTAGTTTGTTTTTTGGGACATTTTTGAATCCTTCAGTAATTATAGTAAATATTTACATTTTTAAGTTCCTCTCAAAACGTTGTAATATAATTTTTAGTTTTTTTTTAATCCCAGATACTTCTACAGGATTCGGTGTATTTCTATTTTTTTTTTTTTTAATAAAATCCAACATCAAGATGATTTTCATGAGCGTCAGTAAATATGAAGCAAATTATATGTAAACTTAAGTTGTTTAAATCAAATGAACTCGATATTGCAGCACACGCTAACATAAAAAACATCAACTTTTATATATTTTTAGTGTACAAATCGGCATTCGAGCGTTTACAGCCGTTTTTAATATCCTTTCAGAGGCAGTTAAATTACAAAGAAATATAATTCAAGAAAAATAATTAAACATTCAGATTTGTCAAATAATACGACTCCAGATAAAGGAAATCTATTTTCAATAAGGATAACATTAAGAACTCTAAACACTTGTTTGTACATAAATTTGAAAGCACTCTTCGATTGTTTTTATTCTTCAAATATAATAAAAAACTAACATTCTCTTTCCTCACTAACCTAAAGTAATTAAAATTTCTAGTCGTAAGAATAAGTTTCAATTGAGGTAGATTAAATTTTTTACAGTCCTATTAACCTATTAGATAAAAAATATTTACATATTTTATAATATGAAGCGTTTACAACATTGGATCCTTTTTTATTCATTAAATTTTATTGCCATTACTAGACGCCAAACATTTAAAAATATATTGATTTTTACATTTAAAGGCAAAATATTATCTTACTATTTACGTATCCAAATGTGTAACGAGTGTCAGTGGAGAAAATATTCGAAATTTAAGATAAAGCCATCCTTGGAGAAATCAACACGATTTTTTTTTATAATGTTTTGAAACAATAATTTTCAAAAATAGTTTTTTTATATTTCTTGAAAGCTATAACGGAACGTAACACAATATAAAAATGTTGAAAACTCGAATACTAGCGTGTGTATACTTCTATACACAAACTCTAAATTCGTGTCTTAAAGAGCCTTTAACATTCTGATTGGCTTTATGAATTTAATTTTACTTACACTCACAGGCAAAAATGCATCAGCTGGAAAAGTCGCGAAATATATATATATATATATATATATATATATATATATAAAATATTGACAGCATCCAAGAATAGCTTAATTGACCTTTAACCACAATAACATTCAAGTGATATTAACAATCAATAACTCAGTGCATTTAATTTAATTATTGCATAACCAAAAAAAAACTACGTCCTTATCATTTCGCACATGAATTATAATCTTAATACACATATATTATATATTATATTTATTTATACGGAATAGTATACGGGCATGCAGTTTACTTGATGTTATGTGACTACTACAACTCATGAACACCTGTAAGCGACCTTAAATGGAACTGCAGTCAATATTACACTTATTGCGTTGGTTGTTTCGGAACGACTCTGAAACGCTAGCAGACTTAACCTGTTTCACGACAGAATCCGAATATAAACTACACTGTCAAAACTACTACTGTTTAAAAATACTTCATTTTTACATTAGATACTTGTTAAGTAAATAATACTTATGCATTGATCGGTTTCTCAACAAGAGAATCTTTCACAAACTAAAAGCGTAAGACAAATTCGGAATATATAGTCACAATTTAAGAAATTTCAAACAGATGGCTAATTCGTTCATAAAATTTTTAAACCAGTCGAAGTAACGCGAACTAACTCGAACGTATACGTCCGCATTTTGATTGGCAATGTTTCTTAAAGAAAAGCAAAGAAGATTAGAGCGTGTATGGTAAATAAAGACATTTAAAATTACGAATACAAAGGAGAGCGCGGTTCAGTTTACAGCTTGGAATTTATACTTTCTACTGATGTCAATTAATCGATTGGACGCCAGGTGTAAAAAACAGTGCGCCCGTTTTAACTAAATAGGCTATTGCTTAAAAATTATTATCAAATACTTCACTAATCTTGAAAACGTGTAACGAGTTGACGATATACAAAAATATTTGGTTATAACTTCCTCGTAATCAGCGCGTCGTGTGGTTAAAGGTCTATATAATTATAATAGATATCAGAAATGCAAGGCACCTAATAACCAGCAGTTATCACATTCTTCTATTTCAATCGTACAATTTTTTTACGTTTGTTACCACTTTACATCAATTTTCTGACACACTCACCGAGTCTCCAAGAGAATCGTGTAACAAATTACATAATTTGGCTCATAATCCTAAAACATATGCCAAGACAATCACTTTTTTACAGCTTCGACAAAGACCACTTTCGGTCATTGGAACAACATTCTACATATTATCAGCACTTGCGACAATGTACACAATACACAACTTGAATTTTAGCGCAAAATTGATTGACATGAGCAACAAAACATCATTGCGATTCTCTCGTTAGTAATAAAAACGGATAAAAAAAAAACTAATGATTTACGATTTCACGATTTTTTTGGCACATCTTATTACAATGAAATATTCAAGCTCTTACTAAGCCGATCAGACAGATCCAATTAGAATTTCTTATATGCTAAGGAAGCAAAACGCTTCTGAGGTATGAGGGATAGATATTGCTCTGTTACTGCTGACACCCGCCACGTGGACTTGGAAGGTTCAAAATCATTCTGACGAATAGAACGAGTAGGAATCCTGAAGTATTTACAGCGTTGATCATTTACATCTGTTCCGATCTTACACTACGATGATATTTCACTGTACCTAACAGATCTGATGTTGGTACAGCTCTACACTTTCGGATCTACACCGCTAGGCATATGCTCTGTTGTATTATAGTCGCGTAGAAAAACAGAAGGCCTCTCTAAAACATATTGTACGGCCTACTGCTTTCAAGAGCCATACACCCAATACACAATCCCGTTAACTAATATTATTGTCCTCCTAGTAATTACAGTCCATAATCTTATCGACCGCATGTACTCATCCCATCTAACAGCTCACAGAGTTGGTCCCACTTATACTCCATAACTGCAACGTGCACGCTATAAATAAACAATTTACAATTCCGAAAGTACATACATGACTAGATCACATATTCATGTAGAATTCGGAAATATTTTGGTATATCTGAGACAAACAAATAGTAACAATTTGGCAAACTTGCTCCGAGGGTGATCACTGCCCTCATATTAATTAAGTAGATAACCGAAAGCCAGAATGTCCAAAAGATAGTTACAACTAAATATCTACAAATTTTGCATTATATTACACTTCCAGATGTAACTAACATCAACGAACAGCTCACAAGTTAATTATATATAAAGATTATAATTACCAACACTTTAATTTATGATTTTCACGATTTTTAGGCGGTATGAAATTCTACTTGCACTATCAATACTAAAATTGTCTTTCATTATTAAAAAATACTTAATTACAATAGTTACACCTGTTCTGTAAGAGATAGATAAACACCTGAGCAGTTCGTTGAAAATAGACATTAGATTAAATCATGTAGTACTGCACTTGTCTAGACTATATACAGCTTAGACCAACCTTACCTAGTGAGGTAGCTCGGTATTCACATAAGTTAAATGCATAAGATGCGAAGGCTAGTGGGGCGGAGGCGGTGGTGGCGGTGGCTTGGGGCTCTGCGCGGTCTGGAAGGCCTGTGTGAAGGCTGGCAACCGTTGTTGCACGCGCCCCTCCTCGCTTGCGAACGCCGGCTCGCTCTCCTCTAACAATTCAAGCATCTGACTAGAGAGGCCTGAAGGCCCCTCCCCAGGGTCCAACAGTAACGATGGAACGTTGCTGGGACCCAGCAAATGCACATCTAAAGGGTCGGGTGTTGATATGTAGTCGAGGTCTGATGATGACTGACCATAAGGAGCAGGTACCATATACACCACTGGATAATCGACATTACCTCCAGTAGAGTAACTAGTTCCATATTCAGGTGATGTTGGCTCCTCTACCTTAATATCTAATGGTTCCACCTTTATATCAAGGTCAGGAATTTCTACAATAATATTTGGAGATGAAACTCTTGTTGGCTCCGATGATTCCTTAGGTGGAGGATCCTTCCAAATTTCAAAATCACCTTCCTCAATAGGGACCTCAGGAAAGCTTTCTTCCAATGTGGAAGCCTCAAGCACCGGTTCCCTTGATGTACCTACTGCAGCTGACCTCCAAGACTCATCAGGGTGTGCATTTTTAACATGCCTAACTAAGTGATCTTTACGTCCAAATTTTTGAGGGCAATAAGGGCATAAAAAATCTCGTCTACCTGTATGAACGACAAGGTGGCGCCGCACATCCTTTGCAGTGAAGAATCTTCTGTCACAATAGTCACAGGTGAACTTCTTGTCCGTCTCGCTCTTCACAGTCCGACTTCCAGTATGGACTTTCAAATGATACACTATTTCCTGCCTTGTGCTAAAAGTTTCATCACATATCTTACACTGCAAGTTACCCTCCTCGGCCGAATGCAGGGCAGCGTGCTTTCTGTAACTGAGGTGGGAAGTGTATGACTTCCTGCAATCTGGCCTCTCGCAAGTGTACAGGTTCTTTACTGGATTGTGCACCCTGACATGATTCGTCAGATGATCCTTGCGATTAAAAGTTTTGCCACAAGTAGTACACGCGAAAGCGCGGGCTTCGCTATGAATAAGACTGTGACGAACGAGCTTGAACTTGGAGTTGAAGCGCTTGTCACAGAGGTCGCAAGAGAAAGGCAGCTCGCCGGTATGGCTCAGCACATGTTGGCTGAGCTTGCCGGGGCTAGAGAAGCGTTTGTCGCAGGTGGCGCAGACGTGGCGCTTGCTGCGGTCGCGACGCGGACGGCGTTCGGACGCGGGCCGCTCGCTTGCCGCGCTCTCGGAACGCGTCTTGAACGTCGGCACTCGGCGCACGGTCTTAACGGTTCGGAAGCACTGCTTGATGCCACTCGGCCCCGCCGCGTCTACTGCTACGTACTGGACCTTCGTGGGTAGCTGCGACGCCGGCGGCGCTACGAACCTCTTCGGCGAGGCGGGCGCACTCGGCGCGGCCGTCTCCTCCGTGAACTCGGAGCCGCCCTCCGCGCCTTCTCTAGGGTTCGGTGGCGGACTAGCCATCTCGCGCACATTTTTAACGCGCTTGCCCTATATCGCTGTTCGGTGATCGCTCCTAGGGTTCGCTGGGGCTCCGCGGTCGCACTCGCTCGCCGCGATGGCAGAAAACATTTCTGTCACATTGACGGTCTGGAAGCCCTTTTTCGTATTCGTGTCACATGGTTCTCGCGGAATTTTTGGAGTTCATCTTCGATTTTTGTCGAATTTTGTGGCGCGTTTGTCTCGCTACGCTATAAATAAATTGAAAAGAACTGAGAGGAAGTGAAAAACTATGAAAAATCTACTTTCTTTGAAGAAATACGTAGCGGTTGACATCGAAATGTCAAAATAATGAAATGAAGCCAAAGAGCCATGTCAAAAAAAATTCGCCGAATCGTCGTCGGTCGACGGCCCCTTTCTAATTATTGCCATAAAAAAAACATTCTGTCATAGACAATGAACTATTTAAATATTTCATGATTTTTGTGATGTTTTGGATGCCTTTAAAAGGGACAGCAACTTCTGCTAATACTTTCATAGAAAAACTCATATTGAATATCAGCTTTACGTAAGTACTGTCGTCAGAAACCTTTATTTTTTGATTTATACAAGTGATAATAAAAATGGAGATACAAAAAAAATAAAAAACATATATTACTCATTCAACATATAAATTTTACAGTGGCTAATTTTTAGACATAATATTTGTATATTAACCTAGAAGACAAAACAATGATATCTTGTTATGTTGTTTTACATAATCTACAGATTTTTTTACGTAAAATAAGTTAATTTTTGACAACAATACCATCTGATGGTAAATGGTGATGAGGTCTAAAATTTTCAACGCACCAACTTATAAAAGCCTATTCACTTTCCTCTTGAAGACTCCCACATCGTAAATAGCCCTTACTACCTAATTAACACAATATTATTGCTTTTTAGCTAAATTTATTAAAAAAGCATTTTAATGTCAATAATTTAATATTAACATAACTGGTATAAACAGTTTCCAATAAAAGTTGATTGAAAATATTTACTTCATAATTTGCAATATTGTGATTGATTTATCTAACTTTGAATGTTTATTTTATTTACAGGTAGTGTAATAGAGAACATTAAAGCTTACAAAATTATATTGTTGCTTGTATGAATAAAATTAAATAACACGCATTAATGATCTGAAAGGTATCAATGTTACCCGAATTCATTGATAAATAAAATACTTTGACTACTATATCTGTATCAGTACCACAGGCTAAAAAGGCTTAGAGAGAGACTGTTTCTGAAATGTCATGTTATGTCATGTTAAGTAACTGTCATTACTGTTACAAATTACAATCGTAGACGACAAAATAAATAACCTAAAAACCAAACAGTAACAGTTCATTAATTTCATATTGTTACATTAAAAGTACCGTCTTTTAAAGAAATAAGTAAACCAAACAGGTATATTTTAGTTTGACGATTTTATATATCTATCTAGTGTTTTTCAAGGGATATATGATAAATATCCGCAACTACCTTTTGTAGTAACGATCTATTTTTATGTATTGGGATCGTATTTTCATGCACATTAAATTCATACTTCTTTTACTTTATTTAAATGGTTTGAAGATAGTTTTTGCCTGGTGTTCTGGAAAAAATTACCTCTTGTTCTTTTCGTTCAATCTGTGTGTCTTTGTTAACTAATGCAGATAGTTTACAATCACTGTATTGGTGTGCTTTAGAGTTAGTGTGTTTATTGCATTGTGTAGGAAACATGTCTGAGCAAAGTGTTGCCCCTGGCTCCGCCGCGCCCTCTGCCGGTGCTGTTGGGGAAGAGCAGCGCTCTACTGGCTCGGGTTCTGGCGCTGGATGTGGTTAGTAATCACTATGTGGGGTGCAAATGTTTTTGGAAATCGTTAATAGCTTTACTGTCATACTTCACGATAAAAATAATATCAATATGCAAAATTCTTTACATTTTCTCTCCTTGAAATTAATTTCAAATATGCATGGAATCTTTATACTGTAACAAAGACGTTCGACATTTTAATGCTCTTTATTGATTGAACAGCAGAAAACAAAACCCCAAAATACTTTAAATTTATGCTTACAAACAATTTCTCATAATTACTACTAATAACTCATGCATATAAAAATAGAAATAAAATTTTGAAACAGAACTACTATGTTCTGAATCACAATGAATTATTTTATTCTTATTATCTGATCTAAAGGTGTTGGCTACAACCATGGTATATCAGACCATAAAATTTATCACACACAATACTGCATTGTGTTATTTTAATATTTATATGTATACCTACATATACAATGTACTACATATTTTTGGTGTGTTTAAATAGCTGGTGAAGAAAGAGTCTATGGTGGCTGCGAAGGTCCTGAAGCGATGTATGTAAAGTTGGTCTCTTCTGATGGCCACGAGTTTATTGTTAAGAGGGAGCATGCTCTAACCTCTGGAACAATCAAGGCAATGCTTAGTGGCCCAGGACAGTTTGCTGAGAATGAAGCCAATGAAGTCAACTTTAGGGAGATCCCGTATGTATACAATGAAGGTTATAATAATAATTTAGTTTATTTACAAATAATATATTTTTTACTCCCACCATGTACTAGAGCAATGTAGTATCAATATTGTGAAATTTATTGTGATATCAAATCAAAATATCTTTTAAACTAATTTGTGGCTGTTTGTTAAGTCTGTCATTTTTATCACTTATAACATGCATTTTATACTATGTGTACACCTATTTTTATATTTATAATTTATTTTTAGCTCCCATGTTCTGCAAAAGGTATGCATGTACTTTACATACAAGGTGCGTTATACCAACTCATCTACTGAAATTCCGGAGTTCCCCATCGCTCCTGAAATCGCTCTGGAGTTACTCATGGCTGCTAACTTCCTGGATTGTTAGGAGGTGAAGAATAGAATAGTTCACCAGGCTGTCTAAAAAATACAATTTCATAATGTGATCTTTGTCACCGTTTGTGATGTAATAAGGTAATAAATATGCCTAGTAAATGTTTGTCAACAAAATGTATGTAATTTTTACTATAACAAATCTTAAGAAAATTATTTCAGCTCACCTTAATAAGGTTATCAAGATTCATTAAATAGATCATTTATACTCAGTAAGATTACATTTATACTCTAACAGCCATACCAGGGAAAAAAACAGAAACTAGAGTTTTTATAATGAAGTTGATGTTGCAGCAGAGATGGTGAACTCATAGTCAAAGGGATATTATGGTCAAAATTACATTATGTATTGTATTTCAAAGGGGCATTGAACTGGAAGTAATAGGGGAAGTAAAAACTGACATAGGTTCATACTATCATTATGCTTATCTGATACTTTAGGTTTGTAGTTGCTAAAGAAGTTTCAAGATTTCATATTTTATTGAGTGATATTGTTCTATGTTTAAAAGTGATTGGACAATCTTAAAATTAATCTTGCTGCATATGTCACTAATCAACTATAATATTCATTGAAACATCATTACAATAAGAAGAACAAATTATTCATTCACCATTTAATTATATGTTGCTCTAGCTATCCTTAATCTTCTTTAATCTGACTTTGTCAACAAATATTGTATTAGCACTACAGGGATGGATTTCATGCTATAATTGTAGTATTTTTCAGGTATGTTAAGGAGCTTCGTTACCGTAACTATCGGATATCGGAAATAAAAATATATCCAAAACCGTAACTGTATCCGATAAAATGTTTCAGATAATTTCGGATACGAGCAGAGTCTACATAAACCACGTTATGATAGGTTTTCGCCCGCCGAGCTGATACACTAGCTGCGTCGTTCTCATTTTAGACAGTTTTTATTATTTTATTTTTAAGGCTATTATTTTCTCTGTGATTATAATATCAAGAAATATAGTTAAACTTTGTTAATACATTATATTATTTTTCTAATTTGCAAATCATCTGATATCCATATCCGAAATTATCCTAAATAATTTAATATCCATATCATCCCTAGTATTTATACTATAATTTCGCCCTCTATGCTATACACTATCCACATTAAGGAAAGTTGTTGTGTAAAATAATACATTTTTAGGGTTGCAATTATAGAAAACTGCATGCTGAACTCAACATCACATTTAATAATAAAGACCATGTAGGCAAGGTTTTAAAAGAATGCATAGTGGACTTTAAAGTAATGATACAGATGAATTTTAGCACGGTCAACACAATCCATAGATGCCATTTTGGTTTGTGATATTATCAAAGACAGTGGGAAGTGGGAATTGTACTGATTTTATTTCTACTGATGATATGTTAGTGAGATTAAATGCCGAGGATGAAGATATAACTAATATTCAAAAACTGTTAAACTTTATGAGTAAATTTTGCCTAAACTGTTGTTGATTTTAATAACTACTATGTTAAATTAAAAATAATTAAAGTGTACTATATTTTTTTTACAAACAATATCTTTTTCATTTTGTCAGCTATTGTTTTCACCATACCTAAATCCAACCCTGTAGCACTATTAAATTTAATAGACTTCTTTGTAATAAAGGTAGTAAACAACTTCTACACTATTAGTCTGTAGGGTATGTTAATATGATTATTCTAAATTGAAAACTATGCATTTGGTTTTCTTCTGGCCGATGTATGTATCAATAGAGTGTATATTTCAAAACATGTTATAATTGTAAATTTCCAATAATTTTGTTACCTTGTTTTGTTAATAATTGTGTACCTGGTATGGCCACAAAGTACAAATGTTTCTTTTTGTATCTAATGTCAGCTCTGTAATAGTTAATGAGATTGAGTATAATTTATATCTGATCTTTTTATATCTCAGCATCAGTAAAGTAACAAATAAAGCTTTCAACATCGGTTTTTTTTTATTAAAGTGCAATTTTAAATGTTATTTTTCTTTGAGTACATTGTTTTATTTTCAATTTGCAAATCACATTAATAGAAAATATTCACCTACTTAACTTTTTTTTATATTATTACACAAACTAAAATATTTCTTGGCAACATCATATCACGTTATTTGTTGCTACAAAATATTGTGTTTATATATATATATATTATTATATTTTATAAAATTATTATATAAAAAAAAAATATATTTTGTTTCACTGTGTCTTATTTACACAGCAACTTAATTAATATGTTGATGTGAGTGGACCGCAAGACGTGGCTGCGGGTGCAAAGATGACAAATTAATATTTCATACATAAAATAGAGATGCTAGTAGCTTTGTTGTATTATGTATTTAACAAGTAGGCAAAAACGGCCCCGAGTTTCATAAAGTTGTTTAATGTTATCATGCTGCAAATTTATTCAACAAAAATTATCTATGTTGTACATCTATGTACAATTACAGTTCTAATGAGTTTTTGACTTAACGTGGTGAATAACGTTTCAAAGTTCCAAAGCTGCCATACTATAATATTTCTTTTAGAGTGCAATTGATTTTTAGTAATACAGCTCCTAACCGCGGCCTGTCCCGACTTGGGTCGGATTAAACAATTATCTGTCTCATAATATAATTATCTAACAATATCAACACGAATTGAGACATAGCTGACAAATGTTATCGTGACTCTAATTAATTAATAAATATTATTATACATACATAACTCATGTCCATCCTGAAAGAAGTACCTTTCAAATTAACTTTTTTTTTAAACGTTCATACACATATTAAATACTATAAAGAGAGAAAATTTTGTGAGTTCTGCATGTGGCAGGTAATCTCCGGAACCGTAGCATTTATTAGAAAAATTATTTTACCAGTGTACGTGTCTAATAATGAATTGTTGAACCCGACTAAAATCGGAACAGGCCGTTTGTGCCTAATAAAATGATAAACATCTATATATAACGATATATCTATTTAACTGGTTTCCAACGACTACACTTTATACACGAGCTTATTAAAGCTGGTGCATTAGAATTGCAAGGATAAATAAAACCTCCAAAATTGACTCATCCTTTATTTAATGCATAAACAAAAACCGGGTCCACTCGTCGGCAGTCGAAGCAACCGGACACTTTGGAATGACGTCCGCTTATCGCTAACACATCGGGTAAACACCTACATACCGAACCAAAGTTCATCAATAAATAAATTCTGATATAAAAATTACATAACTAATAATGAAATAATCCATCAAAATCATCTCAATAATGAACTATAACGCTAGAAATTCCATCTGAGATCTAAGCTTATAATAAAACTTTGGATAAACATTAAAATAATTATGGACAATCGATTCGTTTTGTACATTTTTACACGCAAACAAAATACATGTTCTCGTTCGATTAGTAAAATACTGAGTTACATTTATAGGGAACTAAACACTGAGTAAATGTTGTGACAACGCATCTTACTGACGAAAATATACACGATATGACGATACATAACAACATACTCGCAATAATACGCCGTATTACAAAATAATACTTTACCGTTAATATCAAATTATATTAAATAATGTCGATTGTCGCTTTCAATGTTCAGTATACGCTCACGCCGATCGACTTGATACAAAAACTGTAATGTACGAGGAATATTATTGAAAAATTTTATGAAAATAATTACACACACGTGTGAGGTGATCTTTTCCGGAATGTGTCGGTCCGTTCAGTTACAAGACATCTTATTATTAAAATTGAATTGTGTTCTACTGACAATAATATCGCAAATCAATGTCGGTTGTTGATCGGTCGTTTTGTGATAATCATATGTTCTTCAAATTATTGTAACATGAACAACATAATTATAATATTTGACAATGAATCAATAGATATGTAGAATACTTTCATACAAGCGATACGTGATTCACTTAAAGCGCAACAATGCAGATGATATGTCGATAGTTATACCACTAAACCCGCCGCCTGACGCTCCACGTATATGTAATATTGAAAAAAAAATACACTAGATTTCATACACACATGCTGTTCCAAACACTAAATGTTAGAATTATTAGTTTTGCTTAAGTACATTCCTCGAATGACATAGATGGCGCCACTGATCGAACGATATAAAAGTCAATTACACATTCGGAGTGTAACGTTCACTCTGCTTTTTGTATTTAATTTGTGCAGATATTATTGTTATGATACTCACTGGAGGTTTAACAAATGTCACTGAAAATTATCTACTTTAACATTATACTACATAAAACATGTAACATGTACATCTCATTATATGATTGAGCTAAAAGCATAATTCGAGATATTATTAACATAGTATAAAAGTTACTCCAATCTGAAGACAAAATTAGCGAAATTTAAATTTTCTATTAATTACTCGATTTAAACATAACCAATATATAATATCATAACACAAGATCGAATACAGGAAATATTAGATGATTTTTATAAAGTTGTCTAACAGTTATTTTATTTTGTTTGCCATAAAAAACATTATTTAATACAAAAAATGAAATCGATAGAATTAATCGAATAAAATAATAATAATTTCGAACAGTTACATATACGTAAAGACGTCAAACACCTCGGTATGTACATGAATAAACTCCAATAATCCAATAAATGAAACACACAACATGAAACATGTAACAAGGATGGATATAGATTTATAAACGCACACCGACGACAAATAATGAATGCAGTCGCGAGATATCAATTCCGTCGAACTATTCGCTATAAACAATATTGAGCACTTTATATTGATAGTCCATTACTTGTTGTAAAGCTTAATTGTCGCACTACGTCGACGAAGGCAACGGAAGCGGCTTTGAACGGTAAATGAAAATATTAAGTATATCGTAAATGCTTTAAGTCCAGATAAGTACTATTAGCTAATGGCTAGCCGGTCTAAGTATTGTTCGGCAGCCGAGCTGTGTCTGAGTAAAGCTTTCGATCCATCTATTATAATCACCCCGGGTTGACATACAACAATCATAATATTGTCATTCTTTGAAATGGTCACATGATACGTGATAGATAAAATACAACCATGATTGATAGAATATGTGTTCTGCATTGCAAATGCAAATAATAATAGTAAATACTGCAAATAAATTTGAAACCTTAACAGTCGGAAAATAATTAGTCGCGCCATCTCAATCATCAAGAGGCCGACATGTTGTTAGCTAAAACGGAAGTCGTAAACCAGCTCGGTAACTGGGCTCTATTAATTAACTTGTTATGATCAACGATTTTTGTTAAAGTATTTTTATAAAATAGATCGATCTTTGGTTTTAAATCCACAACAAAATGTTGCGAACAACATTCAATTTGAATGCATTTCAACTGTTATGAATACTAACGGTGTAAATCAAAATGTGTTAGGTTGAATCAACAAAATTTTATCAACACCTGAAGGGCGACATTATTACCTCCGATGGTAACAAATGTATGCACCCAGGGCGATCTTCACACAAACGGCCACTACAAGCGAACTAAAATCGGCGAAGCGTATGCGCTCACCCCTGATCGGTGTGCGCTAGATTGGGATCTATTTGAATCATTTTCTTGCTAATGGAATATATAGGGGGCGTGTCCATCTTTCCCGCTATCGCTTGCACGCGACTTTTTACCGACTCGAGAGGCGCCAAATCGATTTTGGAATCGTCGCACGATTGCGAATGTTGAAACGAAACGCCCTCAGTGTTCCCGTAGATGTGTTGAGGTTCGCGTACGTTACCGTACACGTTGTAATTATGGATGAGGGTAGATACACGGTTCGTGGTGATTGGAAGGCTGTTGTGCTCCTTCAGCGTGTAGTCGACGTTGGACGTGGTCACGGTCGTTACTGGCTGGTTGATCTTGAAGTCTGGTTTAGGAGGTGGCGCGTCTTCTTCCTGAGACGGTTGGTTACTGAGTGGGTTCGATGGAGCGACGTACTGAGGAACTGCCGCTTGGTTCGACTGTGAAGGTACGTACAAATTATATTTTTTAAAATATGAACGAAGATTGGACTGATTGAATCCTAGAAGATAATGTTGCAATATTTATTTTCTTGAAAAATGTAAATAATTGTTTAAAATTGTAATTTCAAGCAGTCTTTCTAATATTATGTGACGTTCAACGCACCTGGTTGGCGGAGTGCGGGGGGCTGTCCGGGTAATCGTCGGGCTGGAGGGCGGAGCGCCAGTCGACGTCTGGGTGCCGTTCGCGGATGCAGTCCACCACATCCAGCAGGTTCTTTGCGTCCATCGCTAATACGTGGGCGGCCGCCAACATGCTTCTGTAGGCCACAGTCGTGTTAAAAAGGACCATATTCCATAGATACTGTGTGGGATATTTTCCAGTTTCGAGAGCAGTTATAATTTGGTGGTTTGGTTATGTGTGAAATAAGAAATTTATTATTTCTTGCTTCGATAAAGGAAAACATTGTGAGGTAACCTTTTTATCTCAGAGTTCGTCACAATGTTCTCGAACATGTGTGAAGTTTACCAATACTCTCTCTCAGTCAACGCGATATATATTGCCTTTACCCCTCACGTTATGGGAAGTGACTCCGGTCATTTTAAACCTAGGCTGAACATTGAAACATATTCAGATTGCAATGACAATGGTTTTAGGGTCGTGGCTCTTTACAGAGAACATCATCAGGAATATTCAATTGCTAAAGTCTTGTGGAAGAGAAATGAGAAGCTTTTCATGAACGTCAATGAACCATTTGCATATTCCGTGTACACATACCACCGCATACTATAAAACGTACCGAAACGTATTGTTTTCAATATTGCCGCTTCTTGACAGACGTGAAAGCAAAAAATACCGAACATTTGAGTATGCAGTGAAAGTAGGACAATGTTATTAGTAGACATTCATTTGCACAATTAATCCGTTGTACAACGTGGCCACGAACCATATTATAATATATACCTTCTTTAGTCAAAGACTTATTATGACAATTTTCCAGAGTCGTTGATCTTTGTCTTATAAGACCGTAATTTGAATTGATATAAAGTAGATATCATACATGTACGCTTAAATGTCAATGGCAATAACGAATAACGCTCACTTGGTGTAATCGTGGTGCAGCGTGGTATTGGCGTACTGGATGGCGAGCCGCATGGCCTCCACCAGCGCGGCCATGTCCTTGCTCAGCACCTGGTGAGCCATCTCCACTTCCCTAACACAACATATCATAAAATATAAACAACACACTAAATTACTTTTAAATTAACTACCTACATACATTTAACATTTAGTACATTATGCACGTATAATTATATAAGGGACAGGGAACACAAAAACGTGGAATAAAGAGAGGCTACATGATGTACAGTAGCCATTGACAACTTAAGTACATACGGTGATCAGAGAATTCACCGATCAACTATTTTGTGATATGTGGATTTAGTGCATACATTAGACATGTGCTTGCTTGTATGCACGTCTATTTGAGTGTATGTGTGATGTAGAACGAGTGTCACCTCTGCGCTTGCGGTGGGTATAAGGTGACGAGCCGGTCCACGGTGGCGCACAGTCGGCGCAATGCGTGTCCCGCGGCTCGTACCGCGCTCAGTACGTCCGCAGGC
>PDGT01000030.1:2904051-2920668 GCA_003671415.1 Megathymus violae | reverse complement strand
AGCGCCTGCTGCCGCACCGACGGGCCCTGAAGCGCTAGCGGTGCCTTCTACTCCTATTTAAAGAGAAAAAAGAAATTGAAATTGTTACAAAATTTTACACTACCTAGTCCCAAAGAGGAAAGTAGACTGTCTCGTTTTAAATGTGGGTGGGTGCGGCTCGTTGGTAGAAAATAGATTTAACTTCATCAGCCGTTGTCGTCCGTTAACATATATTTATTTCCATCTAACCTTCTCGGTGTAATATATCGGATACAAATGTTTCCATTATTAACTTATAATTTCACTAGTTTACACACGCACTAGATGCAATCTATATGTACGTAAGGCGAGGCGGAGTACCTCCGAGGTTGGTGGCGGGCCGCTCCGGCTTGGGCGGCGGCTCGTCGCCCCAGGACGCGGCCGCCACGCGCCTGTTCTCCCGCCGCATCGTGTCCCATGCGGTGCTGCGCTCCTCCTGAAGGATCTCGCTGGAATATCATCCGAAGTATGTAATATATGTTTAAATAGGACCAATATTTACACTTCCTACGTCAGCAAATTTGTAGATGAGTTCGAATATGTATTAAATTGCTGGCAAATCGAATTTGTATTAAATAGGTATGCTGGTTTCAGGGTGACGTTATCGCAGAAGAAAGTAACAATAAATTCAATGTGGTGTAATAAAAATTCAAAATATTTTAATGATTGAGGTATTGTGTAAAAACATTTATGAACTTCATTTGTTGCTTCTACTACTTTTGTACTTTTTACTTATCCTTTCTAACTTCCCGAACTCAAGTAGGAAAAAACATTTTTAGCATTAAATTCAGTTATATGTAAGTGGCAGACAGTAGGCAGCGAGGGGAGCACTGGCCAATAACATCTTGAAATGACCTTGAAGACACATCAAGACGGTGTTTTCATACTGCTCACGTCTCTTGGCTTTGTTCGTGTCGTGCCATGTATATACAAACTTTAGCAACTTCTGTTAATTAGCCCAAAACGAATCCATATCAGAAAATCCAAACTTCCTCCACTCAGAGGGTCGCATCTCCATCATATCACAATATTCGAACTTTACATTCGCCCAGTGTCCGGCCGTCGACCTCGTTCGATCCCCGACAACTCCCAATGTCGGCGGTCAATATAATACCACAGTGTCTAGTATAAAAACAGGATATAACACCAACTGCAGGGTCTCCTTGAGCGCGTGCGCGGCCGGCCGCTGCGACGGCTCGTACGCCCAGCACCGCGACATCACCGAGTACAGCCGCGGCGGGCAGCGTGGCGGAAGCGCCAGCCGCTCGCCGTTCTCCAGCTTGCCGATCACGTCGTTGTTCTTCACGCCGCTGAACGGCTTCACGCCCAGCATCAGGATCTCCCACATGCATACGCCTGGATTCAAGACAAAATATTTCTTGATAGAAAATGTACAAAATATAGTGTGTTATACATATTAATTATATAATATTCTTTAATATACGTTAAAAAACAGAGAGACAGTTATGTTTTCATTTTTGTACTTGTGTTATTGCCTTACAGAGGAACCCCTATTCGAGGTTTCTCTGTCCTACTCACAATTCTGCTGGGCAGCTCTTATCTTGTGATTAATTCTATCAGCTTCTCACATCACCTGGCAATTTTCACAATGCGTTCATATCGCATCATATGGGACCTCGATGCCATATTATAAAAATGAGATCGAGAGGTTTCAAAATTTAAAAACCCATGTGCAATTCAAGATACTGAAATAAAATGAAGTAATTGTTGAAATTTAGTCAACTTCTTAGACCTATTGAGCGTTTAAATCAGATCTCACCAAACATCCACACATCGGACGCCGAGGTGAATCTTCTAAAATTGATAGACTCCGGAGCCATCCACTTAATGGGCAGTTTACCGCGTGATGCCTTGTAATAGGATTTGTCTTCCACCATCTTCGACAAGCCAAAATCTGCCAACTGTAACGTGCATCAAATGTTACAAATGAATATTAATGAATTTATAAAACTTGGCTCGAGGGACCAATAATGAGTATTGTGTAAGAGCTATAACACTCATGTCCGTCTCGACATTGATGAACTCGACATACAGATATAAAAATCGTGACTACCTATTATTATATTGGAAACGTATGAGTCGCACCTTGACGCACGTGGGCGTGGAGACGAGCACGTTCCTGGCTGCGATGTCCCTGTGAACGAACTTCTTGCTCTCCAGGTAGCTGAGCGCAGTCGACAGCTGGTAGATGTACAGCACCAGCGTACACGTCTCCAGTCTGAAAACACCAGACATTACTAATTGAGAAGTGACCTTAGGCGTGAACATTCTCAATCGTCAAGTCCATTTCTGTACATTTGTAAGTACAGCGGTCTGCTCAAAAGTTTACAGGCTTACTTACACTAAATGGCGTCACTACGAAATGCCGAAACTGACATACACCCAGCGACTTTCTGCTATATTCATCAGATCAGGACAAGACTGAACGAGTTTTCTTTGCGGATTCTTAAATGGTAATTCAGGACCTTTCCCCTTTTTCTTTTAATTCCCAATCAATTTTCTTTGGAACGGAGCAGCCTCCTCATTGCCACAATTGGCAGACATGACACAACAGTTAGTTACAGACACGAACCAATAATGACAATACAGCCATCATGCTTGTTTTGGACATGAGATGAGAGACTAAAAGCAACACATTGTTAGTAAACTGTGGTGCCATGGTAACAGCAACGATGCTGTACGCAAATGAGCTTTTAATTAATATAAATGGTTATTTGATTAGTATTAATTTACTTTGCAACAATCCGCAAGCACCATGTATGACGGTATATACTTCTATGCATGCATGAAACCTCCCTCCCTCCCACAAAGGAAAACATGCATTTATATTTAAAAAAAACATAAAGGTTCTATGCGTGTATAGAAGTATATACCATCATACATTGCGCTTGTAAATTGTTGCAAAGTAAATTAATACTAATTTAATAACAATGAATTTCCGCAAAGTGGCGCCTGATACTAGCAACTATAATATGAATGGTTAACAACAAGACAGTACACAACAGACATTAACAATTGTGACAATTTCACCACAACCCATCAATCACAGAACAAGTGATAGCGAATTTCATCTCACCTGTGCGCATTCTGCTGTAGGTAAGCCCTCATCTCCCCCAGGGTGGCGAGTTCCATGACTATCCATATTGGCGGAGAGCTGCACACTCCCACCAGCCCGATTATGTGCGGGTGAGAGAACTGTTGCATTATATCTAAAAGTAAAAGATGAGTCGATAACATCATGGCTTACTTACCTCTCCGAGTGTACCCTTTTATGTACTGGAGTTTTAAATACACTGTAGTGATAATGAGTTTCAATTTTAAAGCACGGATTTCGATTGTGCAGTGGTGAAATCTATCCACAGCACCAGACAAAACCCTGGCTGGGTGCCCATTTTAAGGATTTTATTTGAGAAGTAGTGAAACAATTTCATACTAGAAAAACATTGTCTTTTGTTAATTTAAAAATAAAACTGGCGATTAAAATTTATTTTGATTCAAAGGCGTTTTGTATACATACATCAAGCCCGTTCTTCCTTAAACACTACACTACTATAGTTGTAATGTAATTGGAATTAGAAACTCTATAGAGAGAATGAAATAATCGAGTGCTACCGGGCATTGCTTTCTATAAAATGAATCTTTATACAATACTTAAACAATGAATATAACTATAAATAAAACCATTCGAAATTTTTTTATTAGGTACTAGAGACTGATACAACAGGTACATATTATTACGCTGTATTGTGAGTGTGTGTGTGCCTGCCACTGTATGCGTCAGCAGGTGATGTATGTGTGTGTACTCACAGGCCTCCTCGAGGAACTTCTCAGCGGTGTCCAGGTCGGCGTCGAGCTTGCACGTCTTGACGGCGACCGGCAGCGAGCTCTCCGCCGCCGGCCGGCCGCTCGCGCGCTGCGCCGCCATCTGCCGCCGCAGCGACGGGTGGTTCGCCAGCGCCGCCGTCACCTTGCACGTGCCTGGGGACACCGCCCACCCACCACGCTTACACTCACTGGTCTCTATGATTTGTAGTAACTCCGTCAATTGGCGGATTAATCGTAGCCTGTGTTTTGGATTGCATGTGGTTAAATTCATCCTCGAGTCCAAGCTGATCTTCTCTGCTGCACAACTGACGAGGCTATGGAGCCAGGCTCCACCTGTTGCAGATCTCTAGGCTCTGCAACACCCAGTTTAACCCTTACGACGGCACTAGTTACCTCCCGCCACCGAAAACCGACTGTGAAACGTTTCATACGTTTTTCGGCAGCAGTGTCGAAGAGTCAGTGTTAATAGTGGGTCTCCCGCTTAATTTTCGGTCGGCAACGCTTCAATGACGCCTTTGGTGTTACTGAAGAACACGGAAGACGGTGATCAATTACCATCAGGTGGCTCGTATGCCCGTTTGTCGACTAGCCGACATGGGATAAAGGATAAAACTATTTCATGCACTCACACAACAGCGACGTGCATAAGACTCATACGTATGGGGCGTTGGGGTTAGACATATTGTGTTTCTATCATGTAACAACCCTGAAGAGACGATGTAATATCTCGACGGCTGTCCGTTTTTCTACCGACATCAAAAGCAATGTAAGTTTGAAAGTCCATAGACTGTCAATTGTGACCATTAAACGCGACATTGGCGCCACGTAGCGGCACGGAATTGAAACGAAATTATTATGTTACGAGTAAAATGATGAGTCAACGCAGAGATCGCGCCAATTGTTTGAATCTCCATATCCAGTGTAGATGAGTGTACCCAGTTTTCTAGTGGGTATAGCCATGCATTTGTATATACTTATCAATGTTAGTTTACCAATATCAGGTATGTCTATGGGAGGTGTAACCACTCACCGTACATTGGCCCGTCCATTCGTATTGTATCAGTAAATGGAAAAGAAAAATTGTAGCACACAGATATATATACAACCTGATGTTATGTGGTTACTAAAATCCACGGATGTTTAAAACCAATCTCTAATACAACTAAAGCCCTCGTTCAGGTGTATCCTGAGGAGCGTTTCCTGAAAAAAATACTTTCATTACCCCTATCATCGTAAACCAAAGTTGCTTGAGCCCGCTTGTTTCGCGACAAGATTAAGAATTGTGGTGGCAATTGTATACTGTATTGTATTGTGTATTTTATTATTATTAATCAATAATATGTTATTCATTTCGCTTTTGAATTTAAAATTATATACGGCAAATACCTTTATGAACGTCTCCGAACTGTCCTTCACCAATAATACCGGTGAGTTCTATTTGATTACGAACTAATTCGTAGTCCCGAACTGTAATAATAATACAAAGAAAACGATTAAAATTCACAATAAAGATTTACATAAATGTTCATACACTCGACCCCCCGTGCTTCCCTCACCTTCATGTTTTATTTTATTATTCACGTACGTCATCAGACCAGCAAAACTGTGTCAGAGAATACAATACGATTGTAAAAATGTTTTGCGTGAAATCATCTCACCGGCCGGCGTCGAGTAATCGGGGTCGTCGTCAACTATCTCCGCGTAGTCCTCCGAGAGAAGAGTCGCGGTGTTCGCTTCCCAAGAACTCGTCTTGCCCTCTGATGAACTACTGCTCATCTCCGCTGAAATATTAAAAACAGTTTTTAAATGAAATCAACATTGGTTGTAACTGTGTTTCGACAAAACTTGTTCGGCTCGAAGGACCGGCTCGAAGGACCAATAACTGAGTGATGGCTCGATCAATCATTAAAAGTTAAGTGCAACCGGTTACAATTCCGATTGTCATTGGAAGCAGTCGCAATCGATGGTTTCACTAGTAAAAAAGATGGTGCCATTTATCTCCTCGTGATAGTTTTTATCTATAACAATATATCTTCGCTCGACTTTTTTTATTTCTTTTTACATGTTTTAATATATCTTATAATAGGTTTCAGAAGAATCACTCCTTATTTCTCAATTGTCTTAAGTCAAAGTCTTGTTATAATTACTTACTCATACATATTTTATTGAATTTTAGTCACAATGTATAATCTAGATATCGGTATGAAGACATAAATTGCAAATCAATGTACTATTACTTACAAAAATTATGGAAAATTTTCTGTTAAAAGCATGTTTAACGTTTTAAAAAGCAGATATTAATAAATACAAAAATCACAAACATTGTCATAACAAATGTTTATGATTGACAACCATTAATATGACGACAAACATAGACCCAGTATGGGCACAAGCATCGAAAACTTACTTTTGCACTGGCAGGTCAGTTGCTTCCAAACGGTAGCTTGGAATAAAAAAAAAATATATCAATATACCAAGTTGTCGATATGAATTCGACAAGTATTTTGGGATGACACGTTCTGTCATGACGTCACTAGGCAGCTGTCACTGATTCTCATTTTGAATTAAACAGTTGTACATTTTATACGAAATTAACAATATTTCATCGAACCAAACGATCGCAACGTTCCACGTTATCACGGATAATAATGAGGAATGATAGAGCTACACGGCAGAATAAGGCATACTGCGCCGACCTTAAATCAACGGAATCAGCGCAAGAGCACGATAGGGAAGGCGTTGATGCGACGTCGACAACTCACTCATTCTGTTCCACAGCGAGGTCTGCGAGTCCGTCACCAGTCTGCAGTACCCGTCCACGAGGTCGGCCAGGCTCTCTGCAGCCTGGAACACGCAACGCAACGCTGTGCACCTATCGCTTGTAAACAAATATAACTTGGATACAGCGAGCGGACATAAAAAAAATTAATCGCATCGCAACAATAACTAACTGTTTTCTCGATTAACACGTTACATTCACCTGATATACTTTTAATTTTGTACGACAGTCGTTTTGATGGTCAATGATCATCCCGACTAAGTGCGCTTTCCGGAGTAAAAAAGCTATTTGGTCATAACCTCCGACCGTTTCTGACAATATATTGTTTGCTTCGTCTGGTTATAAGGCGATGTTCGCACCGTCCGAATTGACTTACTTGGTTGGGATATAAGGGGGCTATTCGAAATGTCGAAGTTGATCTCGTCCATAAGTGCCTTTTCGAATTGACAAAGTTGACTCGGGGAATGTGTTCAGAAATTATATCTATACATATATAATGAAACTCTAACCAATCGCTTTCTGTACCTGAAATGATTATGAGAAAAACGAATATGAAGGACTATTAATAACGCAAAAGAATCTAAAATAATAGTTACATTATTTAGCTGTTCGTCTGTATGTCCGATTGTATGAAAATAAAAACTTTAATATTAATATTGCAACGTGTAATAACAACACTGACGTCGACACTGCTGCACGTGATGGTGAGCGTCTCCGAAGCTCCCTTCACCCTCAGCTGGAGGGCTGCTTTACCGCACGCCCCGCTCTGGAACATTACAAACATTGTTTTCATTGACATGCAATTAGCAAACGACCCTGCTGCACACCGCCCGCGGTCATTTCGTCACAGTTAAATAAATTATCAAAAATCAAATTCAAATTATTTATTGTGAATAGAAAGTGTACAGGGGTGTTAGTGACAGCAACGGCATTATTGTTACGTCACGCCGGCATACGCATACAAAGTTCCAGTTGAACGGAGATGTATCAAACCAGAAGCAATTTGTAATGCTTGTAACATTATTCAAATATCTAATTATTTAAAAAACCCAAAGGCAATTAAATAATATAATATACTAGGCAATAGTCCCAACTTTGTTCGGGTTGAACATATATATATATATATGTATACTCTTTTTTTAACCCTTAAAATTAAGTTACAATGGGCGGACTTAATGCCTGATGGCATTCTCCGCCAGTTGACCCTTGGCGAAGGTTAATGTTGCGGCAGCAAATAAAATATTCATCCAATATTCATTCATTCATTAATTCATTCATTGTAGGTGATAAATGAATATATACATAATATATGACATACATTTATAGTTGTGTCCCTCCAGAATAATGTATGTTTCAAATGGTAAAAGGATTACTCAAAAAGGCCCTGTTTCCGAAATTAACTCACAAAAGTCATACTTTCCCAATATAATACAATATGTATTAGTATGTAAACAGATCCTAATTTTAATTAAATTGTAATTAATTCCTATATGCGTCGTTGTTATTGAGGACTGAACGAGAATCTTTCTTAAGTATAATTCAATATAATCGTGTGTGTGTGTGCTAAAGCGTGGCCCTTCTTAAACACACATAACGTCTATTCTCATAACAAGTTTGTTAAAAACCGATTCTTATAACTTATCTATGTCACCGCTTGTTAAAAGAATACTATAGTAGCTGCAGTTGTTATTGTAATCTTTAAGCCCGAACTTCTATCAAGATAGGTCATGTCATACAAAAAGAGCGTAGCTCGTGTCAGGAAGGATGAATTGTTGGAACCAGTTTTTAAAAGAGATTATAAAAAAATATTTATGTCTGATATCACATAAATGTCTCCACCCAATGCCCCGATCGGACATAACTGGCACGACATTAAACAATATATGTATATTTCTTATCTGTGCATTTAAAACTTTTTGCTACAGAGATTATTTTTCTTTAGTACATCTAACATAAATTTACAATTAAAGATCCTAATATTTACATAATAAAAATTATACATAAAATGTAATAGCTCTATATATTTATGTAGTATTCAAAGGTGTCTTACTCAATATATCGTTTGACTTTCAATCAATTTCAAAGCACATACATAAAAACAATGTAACGATTAATGTTCGTCACCCAGCGATCCGCTGGAAGGAAGGGAAAGATAGGAAAAATAAATGTGATCAATAGTGATGAGAAAAATAAATTTTGAACGCAACATTAAGGAATGTGTTGTGTTGTACGTCGTCACATCACGTTCAGCGGGCGTCGTTACCTGCGTCTGCGACGTCTGCGCGCAGTTGGAGCGCAGCGTCTGCACGGCCACGATGTCGCCGAACGACGCGATCTTGGTGTATGTGGGCGGCTCGCCCGCCTTGTGCGACACGTACGATATATCTGCGCACACGGACGTCGCCGATATCACTATACATTTTTATTGCATCGACGAGACAATAACCACAGAGCTCGGCCGCTGATGGATGCGATGTGCAGTTGTAAAATATTTTTTAGGAACAAAAGTTAAACAGAAAGGAATCAGAAAATTAAAAAAAAAAACCTTTAGTATAGATGTTATTATCGGTCCGTGTATATAAAAATTGAAATACTTTATGGGATCTGAAGTTGAGTGAAAGTTATATTAAACGTTACAATGACGTGTCGAAAATTATTTCGAAACTATTACGGATTAGTAGTCTTTCTGAGACAACCGGTTCGGTGTTTGTTATAAAAACGTGTTTTCAACGTCACGTGTCAATACATTGGTTTTATTTTATTAATTAATTCTATAACAAAAATGTACAAAGTAAATGTACAAAATATACAAACGGTTTTCCAGCGAACTCACCTGTCCCGGTGGGCTTATACCAAATTCTGATTGTAAAAAATATTTGAATTATGCAACCCATGTCGTAGGTATATATATCACCTCGTTTCATAGGATCTACGCACCAACTTGAGTATTTCTAACTTCATGAACTCAAACAATGTTTCATTAAGCAGTAGTATAATTGCTCTCAAGTTCAAACCGAATCACCGATGTAATATAACTTCACCCAACGCCATAATATGCATACGGTGTCGTGTAGTATACTCACAAAACAGAAACCCGTGATTTATTAACACTTAAGCTAGGCGCACACTAGACGGAAGTTCGGTTTTGGTGCACTAAACGTCGCGTCGCGGTACACCCGCTACTAAACATTGCAACCACATGCAATATATACCGTAGCACATTATCAATCAACTGCCATGCAATTGTTTATTTCACGTAAAACTTAGTGTATAAAAGTGCACAAGACGCAGAATGTTCACGCTACCCGGTCACCGATCTTCCGGGAAATGTACGGGACGACACTAAGTGAAACCAAAAAAAAAAAAATTGCGAATTTTTTTGCGCGCTTGGACTCCTGTCTGGCGTAGACCTAGTTTTATATAGGCCCTATACTATAGCGTATATATATATATATATGGGGCGGTATCAATACATGCATTCTAATTATTATTTATTTTGCTTAAAATCTCACCGGATAATAGGCGATGTAGACTCGAATGTAAAGAACACTAACTTAGAACAATCTACTGTGGACTTGAAGTCATTCATTCGCATTGCAATCGGATGAGAACATTCGGTGTTCTACTGACAGGGTTGCATAGAAAACTACGTAGTAAAGCTGGCAGTTACCGATGTCCGGTCCGATGGCGAGCTCCACGGGGATTGCGAACCCTGACCCCAGTGCGCCCGTGAACGTCTCGCGATCGTATCCGTAGTGCGTGTGCATCGTCTCCAGGTAGCGCAACATACACTCCGTCTCGCTCAGATTCGCTACCTGCAATTTTAAATTGATCTGTTGTTAAATTAACGCTCACACTCCAGTCCGTTCGATCTTTGGTGGTATTGTATTCGTTTGGCGGTAATGCCTTTTCAAAATTTTGTTCAATGTCTCTCAAATGTTTACAGCGTCCTCAAGTTTGGCAATATAAGTAAAGCCTCACGTATCCAAGTTGATACAGTCAACCGATGGAGATGGTTAGACGAGTCAATTTTAAAATGAAATTGACGTGCGAATTCAAACGCATTCCCAGATTTCGAACAGTTTTCGGGAAAAACGTTGTGAGGGTAAGCGAATTAATAATATTATTCCATATCATGCGTCAACCCCGATGAATTGACGGAATATTTATAAACTAAACTCGTGGAAAAAATTAGAGGAACGCAAAAAAAAGGTTTAATATCTCGTGTTATAATTATCGTGCCTACTGGCCACATACATTAATATACTCTATGAAAATAAAAAAAGTTTTAAAATGTTCTTTTTTCGAATTTCATTTGTTTTTCTGTCATTATTGCGTAATATTACGTTCTTTCGTACTGCGAAAAAATTTGCCAACTTTTGAATTTGAATGAAAATTTTGGTTTTGTTTAAATTTTTGCCTTGGCTTCCTTACTTATCGTGTAAAGTGTAAATTGTTACTGCTAATAAACTGAAAATGCCAGACCTAAACGCCACTCAAGTTGCCAGGGCTGTTACTTTAATTGAAACTGGGCACACCTACAAACATGTGGCCCAAACGTTACAAGTATCCAAATCTGTGGTACACCGAGTTGTCAAAAGGTATCGGCAGACCGGACGATATACGAGACTCGCAGGACAGGGTCGTAAACGGAAAACTGTGGCGAGAGATGACCGTTTCCTTGTTAACCGGGTGCTCAGGAACAGGACTTTAACTTCTTCTGAGATAAGAACGGAGCTCCAAGAAGTTCGAGGGGTTACAGTAAGCACAAAAACTGTGAGAAGAAGACTGAAATCGGCCGGAATAAAATCACATGTGCCTGCCAGAGGCCCCCTTCTTACAACATACCATCGAGTAGCTAGACTTAATTTTGCTCGCAATCACGAAAATTGGAATGACGAAGCTTGGAGTCAGGTTCTATTCACTGATGAATCCAGATTTTGTCTGAAACCAGATGATGGAAGGGTGAAAGTGTGGAGACGTTCGGGAGAGCGTTATGCTCAGTGCAACATCATTGGAAAAGAGGCATATGGTGGAGGGTCAGTTATGGTATGGGGAGGTATTTGTATGGGGGCACGTACGGAACTGCAAGTCATTGAAAATGGATCATTAACAGCAGTACGATATGTAACTGAGATTTTGGAACAAGTTGTAGTGCCATTTGCCCCTTTCCTAGGAGACGGATTTGTTTTTATGCATGATAATGCATGACCCCATACTGCGGCCGTGGTTGTAGAATACCTTCGAGACCTTGAAATCAACACTATGGGGTGGCCAGCGCGCTCAACCGACTTAAGCCCCATAGAGCATGTCTGGGACAAGCTTGGAAAACAAATAAAGAAAAGAATTCTTGTCCCCGCTAATTTGAGAGATCTCAAAAACGCGTTACAAGAAGAATGGACCGCCATCCCTCAAGATTTTATTGATAACTTGATTAGAAGTATGCCAAGAAGACTGGAAGCAGTTCGAAGAGCTAGAGGGGCAACACTAAGTACTGATTACAG
The DNA here is from genome assembly GCA_003671415.1 of Megathymus violae. Lineage (NCBI taxonomy): Eukaryota > Metazoa > Arthropoda > Insecta > Lepidoptera > Hesperiidae > Megathymus > Megathymus violae. Next base: position 2,908,521 of record PDGT01000030.1, on the reverse strand, counting down.
CCCACATTATAGCCTTTTTAAGCATTAATGAATAAAAAAAAATTTAATGTTAAGTATAAAAATGTTTCTTTCCTGTAAATTTTTTCTTTTTTTCTGAATTTCGTGAATTTTTATCCTTTAACTTTGTTTTTTCGACTTTCGCATTTTTAAAATAACGAAAAATAAGCAAAATACAAATTACTATACTTAATTGTCACAAATTTCCATGATATATTGTTTTACACGCACTTTTTTTTGCGTTCCTCTAATTTTGTCCATGAGTGTATTTGAGCTTTTCTTCGAATATCAAAGATATAAACCGTTGTAAATTCATAAATCATCATCACGATGCGCCATTTTGCTGTTGAGCTCCAAGTCAGGTCTAAGGTTATAGACACCGACGATAGCCAAGTAAACAACCGTCGAACGACTGGTCCATCAGTGTTTTGTTTGTAAACATTGTTATATCTGAACGCTGGTATAATGGTACCACCTTCTTGAACTGCTGTTGTATGGCCTTCTTGAGCACCTTGGGCTTGATTGCGTCCAGCACCGACTTGGGCAGGAACTTGTGCAGTCCGAACTCCTTCTCCAAGTACTCCATGTTGGATTTCTTGTCCAGCGATATTTGCATATCCTTGCAGAAATACCTGCCAATGTTTGCATGTAAACAGTTACATGTTGCACATATTAATCTTGACATCCCTATATAGCAGCCGAGGGGGCATTGTGCTGTACCGTTACCAGTACTCTCACACGAGGGCTGGTCATATATGCGGAAAGATTTTCAGGGGGTGGTGTTAGTGGGTAAAAATCCCTATAACCCAGTTATTCCCTTATCTCAAAAGGTCTCGCAACAGAGTCGTTAAGGAACGAGAAGTGCATGTTACTTTTATTTTTACTTTAAATAATAATATAGCAGTCTTCAAATTAAAATAGAAGTCTATTGAAAGAAGAATGCGTTGCTATAATATTATACATCGGAAGCTACGTGAACGCCTGCTTTTACTCGAATATCCAAAACTTTCCTACTGAAAGGTAAATTAATTCACAACAGGGGTAGATATTGCGAACCTGTGATTATGTAAAATAGTACCATTTCTTAAATTATTTAAGCTATACATATAACTAGGTAAAAGATAATTACCTGAGTAATCCCGCTCACCTTATTTCTAAACAACATATTTGTATTGCCAAATCCTGGTCAACCATGGGATGATTGGCGTTGAGGTAGTCGTGTCGCACCTGAAATTAATGCCATCGATTAAACACAAACCACAATCTAGACCTAGAAACATGGGCATTATATAGTATATATATATATAGATACAACATGAATACACGAGACATATGCCTGGCGAGGTAACAGAGACGTATGGCAATAATTTGATCTAATAATCGCAGACTTCGTTAATCAGATTATATAAACAAACCCTCAGGTAGAACATACAACATCCTTTTAGAAAAACACGTATTCGACATGAAGGGAATTAAACGAAAGAAACAACCAGTTTTGGGTTTGAGGACTACACGGGATATCCTCCTTTCGATGATGCTTGAGAAGTCCATCTATATCTATTTCTTAACTTTCTAATTTAGGGAAAATATCAATCGATGGAACATGAATGCCGAATATAGATGAGTAATATCTCATTAGACCGATTGAAGAGTATTATATTTCTTACAATTCTTACAAATGAGGGGGGCCTGAAGCGTACTCTAACAAGCTCCTTTGCTACAGATCGACTCACTTCAATGTTGAGAGGTTGACAGGTAGCGTCTGAAGTTCCCAGCGTATATGTATAAATGTAAATATTACTTAAAATTTCCCATCTCATCTGTCCATTAGCCCTAGGTTACCCGATTTACCTGATCGTAATAGTAATGGAAGGTGACCCGGTCCGACTCGCAGAGCCCGCGCAAGTTAGCCGGTAGGTAGCGCACGCGAAGCTCTAGCCTCCACTCGCTGGCCGGCCACCGAGAAAGCACCTCCGATACTGGCGTGTCTTGATGGATCCATCGTATCTGGAGACAGGATAGTAAACATTATTACAACGCCAAGGATCTTACACATTGTTATTCTTTACAGAAATATTTGTTAGTGTGGTACCTACGTCTACTTAATGTCAATTTTAATATCAAAAGCGTACGCCATCACTCTGCTAAATTGCCTAATGGATTTATAACAAATTCGGACAGCTAATACTTGTGGCATATTCGGAGACTTTAAACACATCCTTGAGAATTTTATGGTCAGCTCCCGTGTAAGTAGGTTTGCAGACGGCATTTTCCTTAATCAAATCAAACGATTATTCATATCCTATTGGATATGAACCAATATCGAATATGAAGTATTAGATATTTCTAATACTTAAAAAACATAAACTTTTAACCGTTCCTGCCGTATACCGCCATTCAAACCACAAGGCTCCCACCACTTTAATCGCACTCTCTAAAGTACAGAAGCGTTTATCAAGGTTTATCAGTACCAGTAATCACACACTCGTAATAGGAAAACAAAGCTTATCGCGATAACCATAGTGTTGTCGGTAACAAACTTATCGCGTCTAAAAGTTCAAATTCCAATGTACCTACGTACAAAACAGAAGCTTTAACAATGAGTCACTAAACAACAATGTAGCAGTGAGTCTGTGCAGTTTCCGTACAATTTGTACGTCAACTTAGAAACGGGCCGATTCTCGAGCGCTGAATGTTTAATGGATGACCCGTGCTTCGGTTCACAAAGAAATCGCCATTATAATCGACGTAGCGCCGCCAAATTGTCCGGGGATCATTTGAATGAGCGACGAAGTTTTATTCTGAATTGGAAATTTGACCATTATTTATGTCGGGCACAAATAATTATAAAAATGTAAGATTCCAAATAAAAGTGAGAATATTCACATTTACGGAATTTATTGATTTCGCTTTGCAGTTTCAGATAAAATATCGTCTTCTGCCTTGTTCACAATCAATCAATGTTCAAACAATGTTAATTTCGTATTGAACAATCTTGATCTGGTGTACTTCGGAAGTTCTACGAAAACAGCAAACAAACATACAGTCGATAGTTACGATTGAGTGACCGTCGGAGCGAATGGGCACATGTTACCTGCAACCAACTATAAGATACGTACAGTACAAATGTTGCAATTGGTCACACTACGGAGCTCGAAGGATTGGTCATTATTCATCATAAACCAAATTTTGTGACCTTTAAGTCGGATCATGACTTTGCAACTGTAGTGTATAGGAAGACCTTACACAAAGTATCGAGCTTCGGGTATAATTGGAATTTACCTAGCCGTGATTAATGTCTTGCCCTTATTATGTTATTATATCCACGATTATAGTAATATATATAATATTTTACCGATAAGTGATCACCGCCGCCCATCGACGCTCATTATATCCAAAGACTTATCTCGATAACAGGTGGTACATGGAAATTAAGCACAAATCTGCTCTGTTTACGACTACCGTGAGTGCAACTCATTCGCGGCAGAGTGTATAATACGCTTTTGCAATAAATTGTTTTCTTTTTTCCAAAACGAATCACAAAATGGTATTTACGAATGTGTGCATTCAAGTCAAGCCAAACATCCAACTTGAAATTGATATCAAATTTCATGATATAATCCATACCTTCCCAGTGGTGAGTCGCTTCGCCCGTAGCGCGTAGCAGGACGCGTACGCCCGCTCTCCGGTGGCCAGCCGGTTGGCCAGCAGCCGCAGCATGGAGCGTACATCCTCGTCCGGCGACGCGCGCACCATATTGAACCCGCCGTTGGGCAGGTGCACCTTGAGCGTCGACTGGTCGCCCGCAGACGTTCCTGTCGTTCCGACGAAGTCGACAAATTAATCAATGCTACAAATAACTAATAACTAAGTACATATTAAAACTACAAGATAAGTAACAAATATTGCAGAGGAGGTTCCATAGCAATATTTAAAGTTCGCTTATTTATATGTTCTTAAATAACAATAATGATATTTATTATAAAATTTAAAAAATATATTTTATAAGAAATTACAAAGAAGAAACATAAAATTTGAAAACAGCAATATTAGTTCAATTATATAGAATAACAGTTCAATTAACATACTTAACAGTTTCGTTATGTTATAGTTATTAAAAAGTAATCTCTCAATTTTATTTTTATATTTCGTGTGGATGTAGCATCTGCTGTCACTATAAAAGGGCGACTGTAGCACATTTTAATCGTAATATATTATTTTACATTACTTTTGCCGAAGTAGTTTTTTGCTATAGACTTATAATATTTCATCGGTTTCACTGTACGCATAGATATACTACTTTTACGAAGTACAACGAACAATCGGTTTTTGCAACTGTGAATTACGATAGATTTTTTTTGTTTAGGTTAACTTTTATTTAAATATGTATTTTGTAATATTTTGGAAATTTTAAAAAGCTTAATATGGTTATCTTTACACATGTCACGAACTATTTTTTTCTTTTAAAAGATG
>PDGT01000030.1:2825141-2903790 GCA_003671415.1 Megathymus violae | reverse complement strand
TTTATTTCAGTCTAATGCTACAACACATACATACAATACAATACAAAATTAAATATAACCTATACCTAAGACCAAACATCTTAACGTTAGAAGCATGATTCTTTCGGCGTAATTGCATTGATCATATTATATGAATTATTGTAAGCTATAGGAAAATCCTGTGACATGTATTTATTTCTTATTAACATTTGCATACAAGCAATTATCGGCAGCGGCCATTAATAGGAATTTCAACAATGTGATTGGAATATTAAATGAGATCTTTTAACACTTCGAGGGAAGTGCACTTGATTATTTATAATCCAGTGATGTAGTGTGAGTAAAGTGTAAAATATAATTAGGAGGTGAAAATTTTCCACACGGTATAACAGTATATCCGGAAACAAAAAAAAATACAGGACGGATGAGTTTTACCGCGATTACATTTCCGCAAAATGTACATGTTTCATCAAACACTCACAAGTCCCGCAACCTTAACGGTATACACCGTACATTGGGTGGTTTGGACTTTGTAATGTAACAAACAACTTCAGCAATCATACAGTAATTTACAAATAAATAAATGTTTCCAGTTCATAGGACGGTACGAGGAAACGTAATAGGCGTGAAATTTCTACAACGCCTGATAAATGTGTGTAATAATTGATAAAAAACGACCAAGCAGCAGATTACAAATCTGTCACGGGTCCATTATAAAAAATTCCATTTGACATTTTTATTTCTAGTCCCGTTCAGGTGCTATCTATGCATATGCATACGCACATGCAATTTGTTCATGTAAATGTTGTTTGAATATGGTGATAGGAGATCTACCAGACCGACGGGCGATTGACGTTGAGTAATAATTTTCCTTCCTGTGTGACTACAATGGCCTGCTTAATTACTGGCAGGAGAAGTCGTTCGGAATACTTAGTCAGAAAACACTTCTTAGAGGTATGAGATCACGGTCTGGTGGCGTGCGATATTCTTTAATAGCTATTTATGCAACTTTTGTATAATAAGGGGCATTAAAACACGAATGTGTGGTTTATGTGGCTTCGCCTCGTGTGATATTAGTATCACATGAGTGTTTTAATACCTAATTATCAACAGTTGCATACAAGACTTTATCTACACCCATAATATGAATCGTCTATAAAAGATTCTGGAACGGTTAGCCACCGCTAACATTAATACAGCCTGTCTTAGTAACCTAATACCATCCATTACTGAGTATATACAAATAAACTAAGTATTATTGTGTGCTGTCAAAACTTGAATTGCTCATTGTTTTGTAAACAAAACAAATAAAAATATCGAAAAAAAAAACTCTGGTAGCGGCGTTCTGGTAGTGAAACGCACGTGAATGGCAATGTTCTTTTTTTGAAATTCATACAGATACCACACATCGAGCAGGAAGAATGTGGCTGTCTGTTGAGTAAACTTTTTGCACAGAAGGGATTGAAAAGAAACAAATGAGTGTTATTATGAAATTCAGTACAACATTATAATATCATCCGTCTGGATGATATTATGGTTATTAGGACATTGGGTGTTTTAACGTTGGCAATAAGCTAACTATTTCAGAATCTTTTATAGAGGATTTAAAGCATGGGAGTAGATAAAGCATTTAATATAATTTAGAGTAATTATATAATCAGAGAAGGTATCACACAGATGGTGTCACATGATAATGAGTTCATCCAATTCAGTATAACTTAACTCCTACAACTAACCATAGTATATGAAATACTAAATTTACTAACATCGATTAACGAAACACTGAAAAACACTGGCAGCCGGACGGTTTTAGCGAAGGTATTCTGCACTTACATATGAGTCGAGTTTGAATCTTGCATGCGCTAATAATTATCTTGCGCGAATAGTGAAGAAAAACATCATGATTTTGACATCGGAAAATTTGTAAATCAAAAATTCTCCATAATGTTCTAAAACGTAGAACGGCAATCTATGCTTAGTCGGCGTGCCCAACTATGGCTGTGTGCCTGGTCATATTTGAGCCCAGAAGTGGCACGTTTATAGATTGTGATAAAAATGTAATTGTTTGTTTTGTAATATAAAATGTAATATATTCAATTTATTATTTCTAGTACCTGCTTTAGAGCAAGTAACACTTAATTGTATAATCTTTAATACTAGGCTAAGTGTGAGTTCTATTGTTTATCTGTGGTCATTATCAACAAACCTTCTTCATGTCTACCTATATCATACGAAATCGGACAGGGTACATCGAAAAACAATTTATCCAGCGTATAAACCGACACCTTTTCAGAAGTCGGGTAATAATAATCGTATATATTTAACCAAGCCGAAATCAAGTGAAATCGAGTTTGTAATAATACAAACGTTGCTTCGTGGTCATATTTGCCAAGGAGAGTTTCACAACGTTTTCGAACAGTCCACAGAGACTGAAGTAGATCCAAAAAAAAAGTTCAGCACCAACGCTCGTGCACCACACCTTGTAAATCTCTAGACTAATAACATCTATACGGCTCACTGGTCCACAAGGAGCTCGGTGTTCGCACAAAAGGGGTTCATTAGGACGCGGGAGGCTTCTGTAGCATCGTTACCTTTCATTGATTGTACGAACCGGTGACGTCAACTGGACGTTATAGATTCCTTTTTAAGTTTAAAGATTTTTTCGGAGCTAAATAAAAGGTTTGAAACGTTTATAACCTGACTTATTGCGGTGATCGACGCATAAGAATATCAGGAGGCGGTCGAGATTTGGTTGCGTGACTGCCAGTGAAAACTTCGTTAAGGGCTTCAGTGTGCTCTTACTCTTATCATTCTGTTCTTATCGTTGTTAGATAGCATTCGTAAAATCCTGATGAAGGCGTTCGGCGGACATAAGAAGGTCCGATGTTGTGGTTGACCAACAACTTTGCATTCAATCCGACCCGAGGCATCGTGGTACAATCTATTACTAGTCGATCAATGAAAAGACGAAGCAGATTAATGTGACAAATAAATATTTATGATCTTATTGATCCTGTTAATTAATTTTTGTTTGTTTTGTGTATGTCATGTCAACTGCGTATGCGGAGTATGTGAGAGTACTTTACACTGCCGATCTATCTCGTCCTCGAATCTTTTGCGGGGATTACTTTCGAACAACATAAGCCATGATTTATAAGCATTTCCTTGTCACATACCTTACACAATCTAAGTTTCGGTATTAATATCCAAAGTCAAAGCTAACAAAATTACCACTCCACTGGCACAGGTCGAACAAAACGTCGAGGGGACAAAAAGAAGGTGATTACTGAGTATCGAGGCGGCCTCGTCCAAGGCTTTGAGGGCTTCGTTACCGGCCATTATTAAACAACCAGCTGACGTCAGTTGCGGCTGCCGATATGGTGACTTTAAAGGCTTCCTTTTTATTTCTTTGACTTTAAACTCTTTTGTGTTACTGTAAATGTATCGTGTTTCATTACCCGCGAAAGAAACGCTTATATGCCACGGCGTGTTTTGATCGTGATTTATCGACAGAGATAAGCAACTATAGAAGCTGTCGGTAGTCGGATGAGTGACCGTTAGTGACTAAGTGTCTTGAACGCTTCCGTGCTTCGGAGGTAATTGACGACCGGCATTAATTATAGATAACAGTCATTTAGCCTAGCCGGAGGCCTTCGAGCGGCATAACAACTTCCGACCGTTAGCCACTATGTGTTTCACTAATCCACACTCGAACAACACGATGGCGCATGCTTTACAAAGAGAGACTTGTGCGTTACACTAGCTAATAGATAAAAGCCAAAGGATCTTTTATCTATAGTCACGTGACATCACCAAGGAAAGGGTTTACATTCTCAGTCAAAGTAAATATATGTGATATCTTGTGTCTGTTTGTTTGTGTGTTTGGTGTTGTGTTGTGGTGTGGTTTTGTTTTACGGCAGAAACTTATAAAAGCCGCGATGATACACTATACACATATACATTATGATTAGCAAATATGCCTTCATGGAAATAATCGTATCTGAACAGTATCCATTCAATACGGAGCGTTTGAATTCACTAACATATAAACTACCTACCTACTACGTCGGCGATCTGGCTAAGTGAACTAAACAACGAACTAGTTCTTTCGTTTCTCCATTGAAACTGGACCGGTCCATTACCGATGGCTTCGTTCCTCGTTTAGTTCTAAGGTCCCTATTTCAACATTCACTTTGAATAGATCTTTGTGCCGCTGCGAGCGGGCGCCCGTTGGAGTGGTCTAACGACCCGATGAAAACTGCGTCTTGGAGCGTCGAAACTTAATCGACTTAGACAAAGCGTCGTCAACGTTGTCTAGTCCACGTCGAAGGCTATTGAACCGAAAGGTATTTAGTTATTTATTGGACGAGGAAAAGGGCGAATAGTTCAATTTTTTTTTGTATCATAGAAGCATCCAAAGACACCCGGTATCTTTGGGTACATGTGTAAGTGTGAGTACGTTGTGTGACATTTTCACACACGTAAAACCCTTCGACAGTATTTTGGGGAGAGAGAGGTTTGCCGTATACTCTATTGACTTAGTAGTATGTTTTCACAGTTCACTGTTAAGTTGCGCTTTTTATACATCGGTTGTATTATTCCAGCGTAATTATATGTGGTGAATGAGTATTATACTGGGCATTGATAAGTAATAATATATATATATATATATATATATATATAAACAGCCAAAGTTCCCTGCTCACTATCACATTAACCTTTGTCCCGCCCCGGGAATCGAACCCGACACCACTCTCCCGGTAGGAAGCTAACTTTACGGTTTAGGTTCATTTTCAGTGTCATAAACAGCGTCAAATTACATTAAGTGTCGTCAGGGCGAGCGGTGACATCAAATACTTCGGCCGGCTCCTTTTTAAAAATCCGCGCGTTAAATTACCTAGATGTAGTCAATTACGTGAGAAGGCTTTAATTAAATCCACTACGTTATTGCCTATTTGTGTACGTCGCTAGTTACTAGCTAGTGTAACACGAGTACTCACCTACTACAACCAAATGAGCACACGTGCAGGCGAGTGGGCAGCCGGGTGCGCAACTCTCTCTCTCTATGTCCCTGTCTCTTTTTATCATATAACCTCAACACAGGGTTGTACAGAAAGTGGAAATTTTGTGAAAACGCATTTGTTATTTATGTTTTTGTGTTAGATCATACGTGAATATTGTTTTATTATTGCAATTAAGTCTTGAAAAATGGAAACTATAGCAAATGTGTGTATTACAGATTTAGAAAAGTAAGTTGATAAAATTGTATAACAAGTATTTACTGTTTACATTCGTTTATTGCACGTGTGATTTGAGTGTTTACTATTTATTTACTATTTAAATTATAGGGAGTCAATAGTGCCAATAAAACATAATGATGAGATTTAATAATTTATTTCCGTTTAGTATTTATCTTCATATAATGTATAATTTAAATATACAGATTTCAGAGAAATATATTATACATAGAAATTGAAATATACAGATTTCATTTCGAATTACATTCGGAGTTGAAGAAAAAACGTAAGGAACTTCGTTCCTGACGGGGGTCCCTGATCGCACAATTTTTCTTCACCATATGGATATTTTTATGACAATACGTGAGTACCTGCTACAGTTTATAGATATATTGTCCGCGATAATATAAGTTTAAAATATATAATATAAACATTATCCCGCGAACTGAAAATATATACAATTGTTTGTGTATGACAAACAATAAAACAAAACAATGATCAGTAAACAAACAAATACAAACTAGTGGGCATCAAAAAGACAAAATTTAGATTTTCGATAATAGTATTTGTATCTAAAGTATAAAACGCAATCGAAATACCAAAATAAAAAGTCTTTTGCCTCTGTAACACCTTTTTTCGCGCTCAGTTTTACCGACCGTTGATTTCGCTTCAGTTTTCCTGAGCAGCAATGCAAACTTAAGGCTGCGGCGGCGAACCCAGCAACACGACCCGGCTCAGAAAGGCGCGAGCTACACGATCCTTTGCCCAGTGGCCGAGATGTGTTCCATGTTTGCTTTTGAACGCGCGCGTTTTAAAGAACACCGGGTACTACGGGTCTGTTTCCGTGTTCAAACACAACAACCGACCACTTTGTAATGCTACTGAAACGTGATGAAATTTTTTCATAATCCGAATAAAAGGTTTTGCTCTTATATTTTTCCTATGTTAATAAATTAAAAACTGACGCAGTCCACTTTGTATTAAAAGGACATTGCAGTGCACCCTGTATTTATAGACAAATTGACCACCAAAACCCACATATAATTAACACAACAATTCAATTCGATGTTCGAACGATTCGTTATAACTTTAGCTGGTACCAGAAGCTTACTTTTGAAATAAAATGTATTCGAAGTTCATTTTTACAAACACTTTTCGAAAACAAACTATGCCATAGCTTCAACAAATCCTTACCGTGAGTGATCCCGACAGAATAAGCGGCAAGAAACTCGCTAGGGGTATTTGAAGCAAAACTTATTTTGTACTGTTGTGATTGGAAACTCTATGAAACGAAAAAATTACAATAAAAAGCGACAAATCTATAGAATTTAGACTGCGAGAGGATAACATCAAAAAACAGTGTTTGTTGATATTAGTCGGTCTCCTCTTTGTGCGATGCTTCGTAGCCTCTCTTGTCCATTCAGCGGTGTATATACGTGTGCTTGAATACACCTGTAGAATACAGAGCCGAACGGTGAGATAAGGCGTCGTGTAGTGAGTATAGTATATATACTGCACTGTTTAATACTTACTGTAGTCCGAGCTGTTATACGAGTATTCGGATATGGCTTTTAAAAAAAAAAACTTATTTTTAAGACGCGTTCTGTACGTGTGAATCGCGAGGAGAAATCTTTTGGCAACCGTTCCCGATGAGCTTCCAATGTAGACTGATTGTATGTTGACTGAGTAAGATTTAGTACTAGTACGGTTGGCTGATGCAGCAGGACAGTTAGCAGGACTGCATTCAGAGTACGGATGTAACAGAGCTTTCTATGTCTGTATGTTTGTAATGAGCAATTTTTGAATGCCGAATACAGTAAGTCTGAGTACGCATAGTAAAGATGTTTCGTTTCAGTCATCAGCACACCTAGTATATCTGGTAACGAATCCAACTCACCATGTGGCGGCGCCGGCGTGGCGTGGCGCTTGGGCGAGCCGCCCGGAGGCGCCGGCTGCATGACTCGCGCTAGCGGGCCCTCGCCGCAGCGCCCGCCGCCCTCCGGCTCATGGCTGTGGACAACCAGGGAGTACGGTTAGAGAACACTGATTATTAGTGTCTGATATTACAGCAGCTTCCGTATTTCCCTATAAACCAAAACGATAGTCAAAAACATAAAGAACACGATGGTATACGAATATTGCCATTAATAATGCGCTGTATAGCAAAGTATGCATGAAAGATACATAGAAATAAAGAGACAGTTTTAGTCCTAGTATGTTACAAAAGTATCAAACTTCTTTTGACATTATCGAAGACAATACAATACAATACAAATTATCTTTATTGTACACACAATATTACAATAAAATAAGTAGAAATAGAATAAACACGTACAATTGGCGACCTTATCACTAAAACAGCGATCTCTTCCAGGCAACCATGACCAAGGTCAATAATAACAATATCAATAGAATATCGAAAAAAGGCACAGAGTTGGTTATGTTCATTACGCATCACATCTGGTGAGTTTAACATCTTCAGTTGTTCAAATGTATCGTGAACAGTAACTATAAAATATTCGTTGAGGCGTTGCAAGTCAAAAATACATAATATAATATAGCAAAGGAGAAGCAAATCAAAGACTGGAAATACATTTCTTTGGAGACCGCATCCTATCCAATTTGCCACGGACGGTCGAAGGCGGAGTTCGAATGCCGTATCGTTAACCTACGTACATAAGTACGCCCGTGCAATCGTTGGACAGCCGGCACCACAGCTCGTTAGTGAGCGCGACGTGAATAGTGTACAAGGAGTCTCATATTTGGAATAAGTATGTTTTATCATATTCATAGATCTACTTATTATATATCTACTTATTTTTATTTATACTAGCGTATACATATGTAGAGTTAGCGTTACAAGTACTAAGCCTAATGAACTGAACTTCAATTTCGTAACTGTGGGTTCTACGTTCGAATTGTGCGCACCTGAGTGCGGGCGCGCGTGCGGCCGTGAGTGCGCGTGCGCACGCGTGTTTGTGTGGTATTGTGGTGGCAGTGGCGTGATGATTTTTGCGATTTCAATTTAATTATCACTATTATTGTTACAATTACGTATTTTTATGCCAGTGAGGTGAAAAGTTACGCGTGTCACACGAAATTAAAGGAATAGTTGTTTTGTGCGTTTGAATCCCTCGCTATGCTTACGGTTCTCTCTCGACCGCTCTTACAATCATTCGCTATTCGTCACTGTTGTCAGAAAACGTGATCGTCTTATACGTCACTTGAAAAATATATATAAATATAAAGCATATTTTATGTGAAATTCCAAAGCATTGCTTTTTTATATTTTAACGGGGGTATGTTGGGTGTTACAGTTTCATTAGCAACATTATGTTGGAGAAAATGTCTAGTCAGATTACTTTCTCATCAAAGAATAATTTTTGTTTTTTCTTTTCATCGTAGGCGGCGGTATAAAGAAAAGGGTTAGGGTAGGATACTGTAGGGTCCAATAGTATTAGGGTAGATTATTTTGTGTGAGGCGGGTTGGTATAGAATTATCGTACGCTATGATATTTCACGTGCGAAAATGTTGGCCAGTTCATAAGCACAGAGGGTTCAGAGTACAGATGTTTTCACAAGATTATATTATATTATTGCTCTATTTTCCGTTAAACCTTAATAATTCTATGTACAACGTGTCTATATTGTGTATAAATCGAGCTTAAATAAAATAAAAACAGTTACTTAATACATATTTTTCATCACTGGCAAGTTTTTACCACAGAAAATTATTACAGTTATATTTTAAATCAGTTTTATTGCGTAAAACCTGCGTACCACAATTAAATTAGCTAGTTCAGATTGAAACATTTTTATTTTTAAGTATAATGCCTATAATATATAAAGTAACTTATTACAATTTGACAAGTCTGTCTGTTGAACTGGCAACAAAGGAGACGCTTTATAATTGAATGCACACGGTCGGTCATAATGTCCAGTGGACGAGCGCAGTTACAGCCCGCCCCTTCCCTCTCGCTCCGTAGCCTCTTCCCCCCACGCATCGATTTGTGTCCGGTGTAAATGCACCCATGCGGGCACTTGCATCACGCTGATTGTATATCTGGTTGGGTAAAAAAATGGCCTAAGGCGTTTTTAGCACATTTGGCAAGTTTCGGTTGGAGAAAAACCATTTGAAAATTTTCTTGGCACAGCAGCCACAAGTCGGGAATTAGCTGAAGTTTATGAACACTATACCCACATGATAGCTTTCAATAAATTTCACTGACTACAGAACAGCTCTACAAACTTTGTCACTGTAAAATTAGATTACGTTTTATAGAAATCTACCAGCAAAGTCATGAACCAAAAACAACTGATTCTTGCAATTGATTATATAATTATGGGCTTCCATGAGCTCTGGTGACTTTAAAACTGTATAATTCAATTGGAGCGTATAAAAAGACATACATTAAGCTTGTTTCCACGGTCCAAAACTAAATCTTGAGGATGTGTTTTTAAATGAAAAAATGAAAAATGTGTTTTAGTTGCTTGTGATGTTTAATTTCGTCGCCGGTGGCACAGAGAATTTTAGTTGTTTATTTTTGACTTTCAGAGAAAGATATCATTATTAATGAGATTAAATATATAACTTTAAATTAAATTTATAAATCTAAAGATTTAAGAGCTAGTAACCGATTCCTTTCAACTTGGATATGACGACCGAAATTCCTTATCTGTTCAATGCTTCAATTGTCAGCTTTAGCGGAGTTTCATTAATCGAATAGGTAAATCGATTTAAATATCGTTTGGTGCTAAACAAACTTCAGAAGCGTTCATATTCCGGCCGTTTGTGTTGAACGTAAGTAAATATATAGAGATATGTGCATTTATAACAATAAAAACCACACGAACACGCGGCCACTTCGTTCAGGTCTCCTCCCCTCTACCACCCCTACGCATTGATTCCGTATATTGTATGTAGGTACATCTATGTAGGTCCTTGCATGAAAATCGATACAAAGCTGCACTTTCAAAGCTTTTTGAGGTTTTTATTGTTCCAGTCTGTTAGGAATCTGATAATTCGGACAATAATTGCGAACGGCAATACTTAGAATAATTTTATGATAGATCGAAAATTATATGTTTGAATATGGTTTACCTGTGCCAGACTTATATTACTGGGTTCGTTAGTTAGTAAGTGCGACTTATTTTAACGTACACATTAGTTACGATTTTAGTGATAATTTACTTCGGAGTCTTTTATACTTACAGATTTATTTTAATATATATAATAGAAAAAAATCAAAAATGTACAATACCTTAGATATATGTATATATATACTTAATTGTATATACCATACATTAGTATAATATAAAAAAATGCATTTTACAATTTAGCAAACACATAACATGCGGCCTTATCGTTACAGGAGCGATTTCTAACAGACAGCCTATGAGAAGAGGATACTGAATTAACAAAAAACAAAGAAAGGTAGGAGATGCAGTGGACATAAATATGCAATATAAATTATACAATATAACAAAATATACAAATAACAATATAAATTATATATCAAAATTGTTAATATAAATAACATACATGTGTAACAAATAAGAAAATAATTACAGATAACTTTCCAAATAATGAGCTTTGACTCGATCCGTAAGAGAAAGTAGACTGAGAGCATCGAATAGATAAAGGGAGGGAGTTCCAAAGGCTAACAGCGTAGACAGGATTTTCGGTAAAAGGACGTAAAACTAATTGGAGTGCTCAGGAAGAAGTTTGCAGAGGAACGAAGTTGTGAATCATGATTTTCGTAGCGAAATTTAAATCGTTATTTTAAATAAGGTGGTGATATAGAATTGTATAATACACAGTAGAGCGCAAAATTAATATGAATATCCCAGCGAAGGCGAATAAGGTGGCACTTGAACGCGTTGAACATAATTCAGACATACAAACCGAATTCAAATGTTTTAGAGACACTGCAGTTTCTTTGGTCGCTTCTCTCTTAAATCTAGATCCAGACAGAAAACGTCAGCATAGCCAACGATTGACAAAAACGGTGATTGACAATTTGCACTTTTATTG
Source organism: Megathymus violae (assembly GCA_003671415.1). Lineage (NCBI taxonomy): Eukaryota > Metazoa > Arthropoda > Insecta > Lepidoptera > Hesperiidae > Megathymus > Megathymus violae. Next base: position 2,892,540 of record PDGT01000030.1, on the reverse strand, counting down.
AGATAGGAAGGAGAAAGCGAAGCCTTCGTCGAAGTGAACTGAGAGCTGCAAACATTTTTTTTGTTTACTTCGTTGATTTGCGGTGACTATAACGACAGAAAAACAGTCAATAATTGCACCCAATTTTTTGACAAACCTACTGTATATAATAATTTCATCAAGAGTAATGGGCGGCAATAGTTATACATTAATACGTGTTATTAATTGTTGACTGTCGAACCCTATCACCTTAGTTTTAATAACATAATGTCACTATCTTCAACATGTCTATGCGTGCGTGCGTGTGTGTGCGTATGTGCGTGCGTGCGTGCGTGTGTGTGTGTGTGTGCACGCGTGCGCCCTTGTTTATTTATTCATCCATCAACCCATCGATAATTTCGATAAATAGCTGATAACTTGTTTTAACTCTCCACATGTGTTTTTTTCTCTTTTACGCTTGCCTGATTATATTTTTCCATTAACCAATCGTTTACGTCGTTATATATAGGTAAAGTGTGTATCAACATTCGTAGTGAAGAACACATTTTTGTTCAGTCCTTCTTGTTTTACTTGTCATTTACATAGAACAATCTTTGTTATATTTTGAGGGAGAAAATTCACTAGCTTATTCTGTTTAAATAGCACGAATACGTGAAAGCTGTGAAGGACTCCGTTTTTCATTAGGTGGATCCAGTTGATAAACGAATGAGGCATTGGCACCCAGTATCGAACAATAATATCAGGCCGTTGTGCTGTAAACTGCCCAAATCAATCCTGCCAATTCTCGTACGTAGTGGTTTTCTACATGCTTGCCTAGATAGGTATCACCCTAATTCTACAATCTACCATGCATATTGTATTTATATGTCTCGCGTCTGCGTCGAAGTACCAGTGATACGCGGATTCCTCGCTTCCTTCACGGTCGGCAACACAACACTGTTGACTGGTATTACCGAAGTCCATGGACGGCGGTGACACTTACCATCAGGTAGCTGACTTTTCGGCTATTGATATTAAAAAATGTCTTGAAGCAACTTGTATCAGGACAGAATTATAACGTACTATACTAGGGTCATGCTACTTCGCAAAGAAGGTAGCGCGGACCCGAGGAGTGAACTGCAGCCTGTCACACGCCACAAAACGTGTTACGGTAACGACGTTGGGGCTAGCATAGCTTCCAAGTGAGACCGTTGGACCCTGAGGATGGAGTGAGGAGATCGATCCCATGAGTGGCAATGTATGGATTATCTTTGATCAAACTTAAATATGACTTTAATACGTTTTGAACTTGGTTGGGTACGCTATGGTAATTTAAGATTTGCCGCATTATTTAACACTTCCCTTTATCAAATAAAATTTTATATTCGACTCGATTGATTCAATTCTACTGTAGCTTATAATTAATCACACATACGACGCTATAATTATATGAGTTTCGACTGTTCCTGTACACGCCTTTATTAACGATCAATTTAACCGATTTGCGTCCACTATCTATGAGAGTGGTGCGTTTGTTTAAGATACAGGTAATTTCAACGAGTTCGCCATAGGTACTTGACATGGTTTTGATGGCGTTGTTACCATCAAACGTGGAGTACAAGTACGATGACATTGCATGACTATTCCCGCCCACTTTGTGGAAACAAAAGTTTATAGATTATGAGAAATAGTTCGCTGAAATATGTTGCTGCAATACGTTTCAGTTGTTTATAAATAAACAGTAATCGGCCCTTGTTTTGTTTCGGGAAACAAAATTCTTATGTTCACAAAAAGCAACCGGATGATTTTTTTTTTCATAAGGCGTTTAAAAAAAAACTTAAGTAAACTCAATACACTTAAATCCTCCTCGTTAATCCCCCTTTTGCTAAAATTGATATTTTATTTTAATAAAATTCTATATACGACGTAGTAGTATAAAACTAGCGTAACAGTAGCAGATCAATAGTTCTGCAATCAATGTAGACGAACCTTTAATAGGACAAGTTCAATGCTACGAAACAATGCAATGTTAAGTACCTCTGTGTGGAGCGCAATAATGATAAAGTTGTCAATGTACCGCGACGACGATCACACACACACATGTAGCGAGTGAGTGTAACAAGAGTACATAGCTACTGTACGGTTTGTTACCTTCAAAGAGCTAAAGGCTAACCCTGCTTAAAAGTTTACCGGTTCTACAGTGACCCATCCGATACAATAACAATTCTCGTTGGTAAATCGTGATACCAAAAAAATTTACGTATCATCCGAATAAAGGAAATGCTAATGGCACGAACATTAAGAATTATGAATGAAAATAGAACATGATTTAATCGATTTATATAAATATATATATATATATATATATTTATACATAAGGCTGATGAAGTGGAAATAGGTGTTGTGTATGTTTTTCCTTACTGGAATTTTTTTTTCTGTCCATTTTTGTCTTACGTTTTTCGATTTCTTTTTTATAACAATTTTTTTTGTCAGATTTTTTTTTATTGCTTTGTACGAGTCGGTTTTGTTAAAGTAAAACAAATGTTATTTTTTTTTCAGTAACAATCCCAAATTATCCGTTAAATAACTTTGTCGATACCTGCTTACATCATTCAGTGATAGTTCAGTAGTGTCAAACTGGTTCCGTGCCAAAGAAATCCGGGTTTTATTTAATGTAATACAATCAGAACTATTCGATGTCGTGTCCAAGTCGGCATGACGTCATATTAATAAGTCCAGTGGCTTACGTCGAATATACTACGTATTGGAACTTTTAAGCGAAGTATTAACTACTTGTACGTAAAGGACTATTATGGTACCTATAGACGGTATACCTACCTACATATAGGCAATAGACAAGGACGTCTAAAAATAATAGTGTCGCTATCGATTCCGCGCAGGTCGAAGCTTACTTTGTAATTGTCATTATGTTGATTTAAAAGATGTACTGTGGAGTTTCTTTCGCCGTTTCTTCTCCCCAATGTTAAAGTACCTTTCGAAACGGTAGCAGAAGCAACTTCCTCGAGATTTTCCTCACTTCATACGGAATGTTAAGCAATGAGTTTTTGTTTATTTATTTATATATTTATACAAATTACGAGTTTTGATTATTCTTGATAGACGACAGCGCTTGAAAACTTTTTTTGATGATATTCAAACTGCATGTAGGCTTGCTACACTAAGGTTAGCTAATAACCCGTGGCAGGTCTTACGCCACGCTTGAAAACTTCACATATGTGAGAAATTCACATTAACAACTTTACAGGTAGCCTCTAAATGACCTTAATATATTATTTCACGTTTACACCTTTCTATTAAGTTCCATAACTGTTATTCGACAAAAAAGTACAATAAAAAATTACATTCCTCTATTTACCATAACTTGAACTCTTCCATCCGTGAGCGGAAAAAACAAATGGTAAGGTGAGGAGGGAAACACGGCACACACAATGGTAAACGTCAGTAGCAATGGACGGTAGTATACCACGATGCTTCGCCCGCGCGGCCGCGAAACTGATAGTTCTCGATAACGTAACGAGAAATTGTATTTGGGTAAAAATAATCATTGACACTTCTACATACGTAACTGTACTTATTATTGCGTACAATTTGAGACAACAATGATCTCACAAACGATTCCCTGTTCAGTGTTTCAGTGATTCGTGATTGTTATCGTTATACAAATTATGTAATTATAATGTAATATTTAAACACGAGTAAAGAAAAACATACATAAATATATAGACGTTAAAGACAACTAGTGAATGGGCTCTTACAAACTTATCGCGTTTCTCCAATCGAGACTATCCGTCCACATGGGCAATAATTGAGATTTTATTCAAGCATTAACATCAAATTAGTAAAAAAATACCTGTTACAGATTTAATAAAACATACATCTTTAATAATATACAATAGTTTATAATATTTTTATATTAAGTATACCGACTGAGACATATTTTAAATTCGATAATGAATAATCTAGTTTAAATGGAATCATTATACAATAACAAAACATTCTTATCGTAAGTTATTTTTATACACATGGAAGATATAAAAACAAATAAAACATGCACCGATGTGATCTACTGGGCCATTGGCCCTATCTTCGAAGGTCGTGGTCTCAAAAGTGATCACAATATTTTCAGACCAATGCGCTTTGGTATACGACCGTGTTTGTGTGAGCTAAATGAGGATACTAATCTAATCTACGATACCCTTAGGATTACAAGTACCTACGACATGCACGTTACGTTTTTTTTCCCCCCTCCATAAACAATGACGCAAAATAAACAAATTACCGATTTAACGGATGCCGACAGTGCTCAGGTGATACGACAGGGAGGCGTATTACAATATTCGGTGGCCGTGGACCGTCTCCACAGGATTGTCTCTCAGTACAAAGGTACGTTACCATAACGACGGCATGCACGGCACGTGAGTGTTCTTGATCACTGTTTGTTTGTAATAAAGTTATACATATCGTTTGGCTAGAGTTCTCCTTGATTTCAAGCTAACACATTCTGTTCGTGGTGCACCAATCAAAATAACGGATGAAGTAATGATACCATACCTATGTCTGCAATCGCTGTGTCCTGTTCAACTAAGTTTATTTCGGATAACATTCATATAGGCAATGTTTTACTTTGGTAGCAAAAAATCTATGTGTGTAATCTTTTTTTTTATGTTAATAGCCGACAAACGAGCAGACGAGTAAGAATTATTCGCCGATGGACACCCACCCAATGAATATTCATCGCGTGTCGCCCGATCATCAAAATGACGCATTTTAGGGGCACCGCAGGCACTCGAGTGTCGTCTGCGCCTGCAACGCTCAACCTGCTATAAATGGCTTCTCCAAACAAATAAACTTCTAGGGTTTAATCCAGAGTTTAACATATTTTACCCCTAATCAAATACACAGCGTCTAAATACATTTTTGATATGATAAAATGGCTTTACTCATGGATTTTTATTGCTAATAGTTTTGTAATCACTGAAAATAATCGTTTAATCGTATTAGAAAACTGGAATTCCTAAAAGTCAAAATCCGAAGGCATTTCAGCAGAGACAAATACGTCGCCGCGGCGACTTCTATTTGAAAGTAGAAGTCGCCGCGGCGCCGGTGTGCCCAGAATCGTAGAGGGTTGAGAACAGCTGGTCTGTGAAGTGTTGTCTAAAAATAGAGCGCTCCAGAAACTGTATGACCGAAGATTGTGATAATGATTTATTGGTTAGGATTCCGCGAATTTCATTGGAGTTATAGAATAAATTTCTAAACGTGAAATTTAGTTGTGAGACTATTCTGTATTTAGAACGTTTTTCATTGGCATTTTTAGGTTAATGTAAAAAGAGCACGTTTCAGAAAGCGTAATCACATAACATTTTGCTTCATAAGCTTTTATGTTTCTAATTTGTAAGCATAATAAATTGTAAGCATAATGTTTTATATGCTGTAGGTATTATTTAAGTTCCCGCAGGGATAAAATAAAAAATGTCAGTTACAACTAAGTTATACATATTACGAATACTATAAAATAATAGCCCCGAACAGAGTTGTCATTTTTAATCTAAAACATTGCAGTAATTGAATTTTCAATGCTTATGCGATATTAATATTTTTAGTATAGGTTAATGTGTTATTGAATTTCTTTAACAATATTTACGCACGTACGAATGTAAGTTCGAGTTTACATCTTGGAATCTCCGGATTACAAACACAAATGTTATTCTATTGAACAAATAACATACTTAATCTACACGAATCCTGTGTTCCTGGTACATGTAAAATATATTAATGTCGATATAATCTTCTACTCTTAATAATTTGTCGACGTAGATAGCATTTCTACCTAAGGTCATCTATAAAAGATCGTTTTAGCGACTACTACATCGCCTATTGCCTACGTCGTAGTATGTAGGTATTTTGTACATTTTCGAATCGTAGCCAAATTACGTGTTTATACAACAGCACAGTACTTACATGTCCGTTTGAAAATTCTATAACTTGGAATAACAATGCGTCACCAGTGTCGACAACGCGGGTAGTAACAATGTCAAAACTCATTGTTATGCTTTGATTGTAACATTGTTTTCCTAGAGTGTGCAATTAACATTATTACCGACAAACATGACTTAACGCTCGCGGTTCTGTCCACCGCTAATGTAGTATGTATATCTCCCGAAAACTTAATACGAAAACTATTGGTGTTTTCGTAAAATTGAATGATGTTAGTCTTCCTTATTATATATTATTTAGAGACATTGATTCAGGGAAATGAAACCGTTCAAACATTTGACTGTCGTGGATAAGGGTGTGATGGGGTTGGCTTTTGAAACTCATTCAGGCACACTATGTTAGTATAGTATTGTTACGTTTATTTATTTTTATTATTTACCATTATATATAAATAACATTACAGGCACACCTAATGCGTTAGTTTTATTATTTATATCATATACCTACATTATTTAATTAAATTATTACAGTAATTATATTAATGACTTCAATTAATACTGGTAATATAATCTTTACGCGAAGCCCTAACACCAAGCAGGCTGGTTTCTGTTACCTTTTCCGACACCCTGTTCTGCCAGCATATAGGTTTGGGGGATTATTCTAGGCCGCTCCAATACGGCCAAAAGGTTCGTGAAATACCAAAATAGTTGCGCAGACACTTTATTTCACTTCCACAGTTACAGTCGCACACGTAGATCGCAGGTCGACTTTGCTTCGTAGGGAGAGAACTCTTGGCTTTTGTATCCGGGAACCGAATGCTCCGTGGGCGACCCTGCCCGCTATTTATATCGATTTCCGGGCCTTCCAGACTTTTCTATGCCTTTTGCGTAAAGTCAATAATAATAACCGAAAGTTTGACGATCCCATAGCCCAGTTAGTAGTGAACCTGCCTGCCGAGCGAGAGGTCCCGGATTCGATTCCCGGCCGGGGCAGACATTTATGTGACAGATAAATGTTTGTTCGCCGGTCATGGGTGTTTGTTATGTCATATTTGTGTATGTTCATGCCACCCGCAACACAGGGAATCCTAGTGCGGGGGTGTGAGTGTGTGAACGTTTATTTTATTTTATTTTTATTTAAAAGTCGATAGATCAATAGCAAGTCAGATACAGACGACCGTGTATGCCATATCCATAATGTTATGCCATATCGAAAGTCGCCTGAAGTGCTCGAGTGAGATGTTATTACCACCTGGATTTTTGTTTATGGCCGCTATTCTTTCCAGCCGACCGTTCGAGAACCTTCGTAACAGTATTGAGAGTCCTAGTTCGAGGGTGCTGGTCTGAGAGTGTCATCGATATATATATATGCATATATGTCAACGTTGACCTGCGACACACGGTGTCATATGAAAACCAATCGAGTGTGTATACAACCAGGTATACTTTAAATTTCCGCTTTCCCTATTTAAGCGATAAATATAAACAGGATTGAAAAAGAATTTTTTTAATAATTAACCTTCATAACCTAAGACAAATGAATGGCAACAACTTTAATATGATATGCATATTTAGTAAAATACAATATTATTGTACTGGGATATTCCAATCTAGCAGCATGGATTAGTTGCATGTTGTGTTGTTGCGCTCATTTGTTTAATCCGTAAAAAAATATAACTTATACCTACTGAGTTCGTTCGTACAATTCGTTCGTAAAGTTCGTACAATTCACGACGACCTATCTTTAAAATAAAATAATTACAACAAACTCAATTCATATTCGAAACATTTATAAACATTATCTGTGACCACTTTCGTAACCAAAAAAGTAACAGGTGGCCCAAGCAACGCGACGGCAACATAATAAGATAATTTGTCGTTGTATCCCCCCGCCCACGCGCCGCATACCGCCGACAATATTATGATTTGTCAGTTTTTCGTCAGAACTCGGCTACAGATAGACACAACAGATATTCGATCTGTTCCTTAAGGTAAAAAAACAAAAAGGAACCACCCTCGGATCGTTCTGTTGATTGTGTTAAGCGATCCCGCCATTGTATAACAATGCTATTTGCAGTAGACTTAAATATCACTTACATATACATAATTAAATATCAATATTAAGTTTTTATTATTCTCGTTATTATTATTACAAGTAGTTTTCTCTAATCTGTGAGATGTAGTCTCCATCATAACGATACAGTCAGGACAGGTTCTGTAGATAAAGCGTCATGTTTCAAAGCATGGAGCATGATATATTTAAAAATATCCAGATCAGTCAATTCACCAGTAAAAAAGCAATATTTTTTAAGGTTAATTCAGTTTTTAGAGGGAGCAAAGTTAATGCCTATGCCTTTAGCCTATATATAGCCTATGACTTTAAGAAGATCAGTCATCAATCGACAGCTTTCTTTTGAAGACCGAAACGATTAAAATGTTGATGGATTAGATAAAAACGATGAGACGATATTCATTCAACAAGTTGTTAAATACTCTTCATTACAATCTTAATCTTAAAAATTTAAAAACAGTGGTACAGTCAGCATCTAAAGTAATTTACATAAATCAGACTTTTACTATGATATATCTATATATGATATAATCTATATATGATATATATATGATATAATCAAGGATGGATCTCGGGTGGATTTTGGCCTTGGCCACGAAACATACAACTGGATCCAACTATCGGTGTACCCACAATTTATGTATCACTTGTATCCGTAATCATAGTAATATCACATAGAACAATAGTAGAAGTAGTAGTTTTAAAATTTGCTAAAACTTTACTTGGGACTACTGAATTCGAAATTGACACGAAATTTTTAGTTCCAAGCATTACCGAATAATGCAAGAACAGTTTCTATCGGTCCAAAGTCAACAAATAACATACGAGGGTTGCACGGTGAAATCAGCTAGAACTTTTAAATTATGATATCTACAAACTTTGGTAAGACTTTATCTAGTCCTGCATAATATGGATAATGTACTCGAACTTTTGATCTATTTTATTAAACCCAAATCTAAAACCATTCTTCAAATTTTTTGGCCGGCAATGCTTTAGTGATGCCTGTAGGATTATTGATGTCCATGGGCGACGGTGACCACATACCATCGGGTGGCTCGTCTACTCGTTTGTCAGCTATTTACATAAAAAAAACAAGCAGGTTCACAGCTTTGCTCTTGACAGACAATGCGTCAATGATGCAACATATGTGAGTGAACTGTAGTGATCACTTATGTTAACATTTATAAATTTGAAAGTCACAGCTAATGGAATTAGCACGAAAATATATATGAGTAAATATTTGTTTTAATGTAAGATAGGTTTATCTAAAAGGGTCATTAACAATATGTTAGGAAAAAGAAAAAAAAAAGATTGTCATTAGATGTCAGAAAAAATTTTAAGGAAGGAAAAATAATAAAGTTTAAATCTAAAATTACATTAAATATGCTATTTATTAAAGGAGGTATTTCAGGATATCAAATTAACTACTCAGAATTAAAAGAGTGATTCCAGGAGCAGGTTTTTTATTATAATTATAGTTTTAATACTTATCTCATCTTGTGTCCCATTAGCTTATTTATCTAAATTAACCAAATTTAAAATATGAACTCTCGCAAACTAATAGCGCTGGTGTTACTTCAAAGTGAGATTAAACTAATTCTTAAACGAAAAGTTAACTAGGATCAATGTACTAGAACACGAGGATGCGCATTACAAAAGAAGCCGTTACAATGTTCCCTTTGTATTCCAATTTGGTTTAGTTCTATTCACCATTACAGACATAATGTCCATTATTCGTTCGCCGCGACTATTCATCTTACAAGATTTTGACGTAGGACTTCGTGAAACATCTTAAACTCCTAGCAAGTGTCTAATAAATTATCGATAAACATGCACAACAATTGAGCACCAATAAAGAGACACTATAATTCGAACTACCAAAATCTGCAGTACCACAACGATTGATGCACGTCCAAATCGAAATCCAGACACAAATATACTCCACAATGTGTCAGTTGGACCTGTCATTACATCCACAACGGTGATAATGTATAAAGTTTACCAAACTGTCGAATACGGTCAACAATTGTCCGATGTCGACGAATCGTCTAGTTTTTATAATAAAACACTGAAAGTCCATAGTCGATTGACGCTGATTATTTACCATTACGACGAGTACGTTGTAAATACAGAAATAATAGCAACAACACTAAATAATAAATTGTTACATTGTTGTACACACAAGAAGACCCGTCTTCGAATTAAAGTGCTAAAAATCAATCGTATCTTGGATCCTGGTGATTTAATGCCATTGTTATAATTTCGAAACCTCAAACCTGATTCGTATGATGAATGTAGAACTTATGATTCATTGCACGTAAATAATAACGGACAGATGGAATGGGTATCGAATCAATAATTAATACGAGGTTAATTACGTTCAGTGGCCCCGACTGCTCTTATTCATATATGGTGACAAAAACCTAGTGTTGGCCAAGTTTGCAAATGATGTTACACGAGAGATCGATGCGAAACGAGCGTATGTAGTAATTCTAGTTGGAGGAGAAAGCAATGTTTATGGGTTTGATTTCGCATCTTTAGTAGAAATACATAACAGCTCATTTAAGGTTTACATTTTTACCTATCGATGAACCAGCAGAAGTGACTCAAAAATATAAGCCGTTTTATACGAAATATTATCAAAAACGGCAGAGATAGATGGAAATGGACCGTTAATGTTTAATGTTAGCGTGCTGAGCTACGAAACAATACGGCTAGATGAAAAAAAATATTTTACTTAGACATACCACTTATAAAATAAATGAACATAAATCATTGCACAAATCATTGAAGAAAATATATTATTAAAAAAAATAAAGTAAGCAGGTGTTTCACCTTGAAAGCTGAGATGGAATGTATGCGTTACGGCTTATATACTATATGGATCTATTAACCTTCGTACAAAAGTTGCTACATACACTAACATTAGTCTCTATCAACACATGAACAACATTATAAATAAAATTTCGTGATAAGAAATTGCAACAAAATAAGTGAAATAAAGTTGTTGGTAACTTTGGTAGAATATGGAATAAATATGTATGGGATGTAAATGCAAAATTAAGTAATTTCAATCTTAACGAATCGAAGTTTTATTTCAAAGTCAACGAGTTTTTGAATAATCTTCATATAATAAAGTCTTGCCAAATAAAAAAAAGTAACTTTAACGAGCTCGAGGATGCTTGCGATCCAAGCACTGAAATTAACTGAAAATTTATCTAAAGATAATTAATAAGTTACAAGTGCAAAATTAGCTTCCTCTTTATTGTATTATACCGAATATAGGATAAATTATTAATTAAAATGGACCAAATGAAACAACGCTTTTTTAAAATCGGATGACATAATTTTCATCTATTCAACTTTGATTAAAATTTGTCAAGTGCGGAAGCCATGAAGTTGAAATGCGATCAATTTTCCACTAATCTGGTCACGATACATTTAGCGTATATATGACAACGCCAATGTGTTTTAACACTCGGGCCGATGGACTAACGTTTCAATCAGGCAGGGTGTTGTCAAGATCATTACACCCACGCGCTGCCTACGGCCCCGTTGGGCGAGTTGTCGAAACGTTTAAGGGAAAGTGTCGATTAATTGTAACGCGAGAACTAAAAACAAACGCGACATAATATACGACAAGGATTATCGCGCGTGATTGCCATCGCGAAAACTGTTGTGGTACCGTTCTACTTAAGAAAAACATTATTTCGCAAGCAACCCAAGGATTAAATACAACCCAACTTTTATTTTAGTGTAAATAACAATAAACATCCAAATGAAATTAAATTTAAATACTGAACAAATATAATGAAACAACGACATAAAATAATAAATATTTACTCCAAGTATACTCATTTAAATTTCTGATTGATTCAGCGCAACATCAACGTATCAAAGCTTAAGAAGACCGATGATTTTCTATTAGAAAATAAGGGATTTTACAAGTAAAAACTCACCTCTTAGATCGAACTCGAGTGTATCTCCACGTATTACTACTGTAGTGACCGGAACTGGAAGGGCAAAGTAGAAGCTGCAGACTGTTTGGTCTCGGCTGCCTCGGCTTCTTCGACCTGAGCTTAACTACCTCTTCCGCTTTCCTCGTTTCTTTGATCGGCGGTTTTTTTGAATCGACACTCCACCGATTCTGTTCGTTGTATCGTTGATCGGATTCTTCTATAACCTTTCCTTCTTCTAGATCCAAGTGGTCCAATCTGTCTTGGATGAAACTTCTCGATCGAAGCAAATCAGGCGTTAGGTCAATTCGGTGTTTTCTGATCTCGATTGGCGACGCGGGTGGTCTCCTCGGTTCGAACACAACCTTAGAATACTCGTTGCTCCGGCGCCACAAACGAGGCGACAGAGGCCAAAATCGCCCGTTGTGCTGCGCGGAATCCATAACCATTTTCGTCGAACACTTCACTTTTACAAGGGGCATTCAAATTGGCACGATTTAAATTTTCAATATGCACTTCCGACTTTATCGATGTCTCACTAATTGAAAGCTCAAAATGTTGAGTGACCAGTCGAAGATCGAGAACTACTTAGAAGTCACTTTAACCTAATGACAAACTAACTCATTTTATGTCCGTAACGAGTGGCGGTCGACGTTCGACTTGATGTGAGACAAAGTATTTAATATAATCGTTGCTACGTCCCCTACATCCGAAAGCAATTCAATCACTACACACAAGGCAACTAAACATGCATAGCAAAATCCCCTCCGAGTAATCAATCATGCGTAACACCTACTACGAATCCTCGATAACCAACGAATGACAACGTGAATTAATTAAATGATAATAGATCCTACGTAATCGTCAGCGATGAACAGCTTACGTATCGTAGCAATATTGCTATCGGTCAATTGAAATTATACTACTCTGAATAATCTACGATAAATATCACACTGGCTACCGATTGCTGTTACACAGTTTCATTATCCGTGACGTACATTCTCGCTATATCCTAATAAACTATACGATATAGTTGTTGCAATGCGGGTTTTTTCTAAACTACTCTCAATAAGTACCCTTCTAACTGGTAGCTGAATGTGAATGTCAACTTCTGAATTTATAGTTTTACAAATAAACTGATCGCAATCACTCGTTCCAATGTAGCAAATGACACATGTTTTTTCGATTGTCCGTAGATTGTCCGATCATGTTTAGAACCAGCTCATCGAAGAGGTTTGTGTAGTAAAGTAAATTTATACATATATTATATATTTAACTTCATAATTTGTAAACTACATTCATTGATTGAAAATTAATGGTCGTTGGATTATGTTAAATTGCGACGTAGATGAACAGTCAGTAGACAAACTTCATAGTCCTATAAAATTTCATTTATTCGAATTTAATTTTTGTTCTTCACAAAGTGAAGGATCTTAAGTCATCTTAACCCCATAAAATCATGCTCCAGTGACACATTTTATTTAATGGCCGTAAGCTTTTAGCTGATAACATGTCGCTTTTTATTATTCGCCGTAATTATTATCTTTTACCAAAAATCCATTAACCTACTAATGAAATTGCACTGTTTATTATACACTTACGATTATGTCTCAAAATATTTACTAATTAACTAATTGATTAGAGTTGATTATTTCAAACAATTTTACTGCTAAGATTATAATTTTATAATTCAAATTGAATGGCAAAGATATCTTCTAAAAGTAATTAGCAACACCAACTTCGGTTGAAATCTTTGGACGATAATTAGTTACATCTTTCTATTCAAATATTAAAAAAAACATAAGTTACTGGTTTGTCAATATGTTCAGAGTTTTACCGTCTTTGTTCTATCAAACGATTCATGTCAGTTGATCAGCTTACAACTTAGCAATTTATGATTAACATTTAATGGTACAAATTTCTTTACAACTGTAGTTGGCAATAAATCATCTTTACGTTTGGTCGTGTTTATTACATCTCATTTTACAATGGCTATCAACTCTGATAGCCATCAAATTCTCATGACTTTCAATGACATGGATGTGTGAATGCATATTTGAATAATATGTGATATGATGCTATTTATCCATGATGTATGCCTTACGCATCGCAGGAAGCGCCGTATGACCGGATGCCTATCCGCTTGATGAAATGCTGATGTCAGTTTAATAGCGATACTATTTAAGGAGAAAACGTAGGGACAAAAATATTGTTGGGAATTATATCCGACGGATATAATTCTCTCATATTGTGATTGCTGTACAAGTGCCACTAATGATCCCATGAAAAACATTTTTTTTAAACTCTTTTTAGACATTAATTTACATATTTACTTATAAATTCTTCGTTGCTTTTGTTAAGGGAAATATGAAAATGTATTTTCAGTGACGAACAATAGCCATGGGCATTTCAGTATTTGTCGTCATTTATCAATCATTATTATGACGTTAAACATACTTAAGATTATCAAGAAACGTTTTGTGTGAGATAGAATATCTCACTAAGCGTCGTATTAAAGGATAGACCTTAAAATACTATAGTTGAACTTAAAAAAAATAACCATACTAACGGGCCTCAAGATATTGCTACTGTAGGTATGTATTGCAAGAATATATATAGTCGAGATTTTTTTTTGTTACACAGCCAAATTACGACTCACTTGACGGCAAGTGGCTACATAAAACCAAAAGCAGCATCAACGACACGTGGAGCCTCTTACAATTTTAAAAGGCGTGCTGAGGAGTTTATTTCGCCGTTTCTTCTCATCAATGTCAAAGCACCGCTACAAAACGGTAGTAGAAGCAAAACATGACGTGCATAAGTAGTTTATTTACAGAATACCAAAATTATTAAATGATTTTTAATTTGAATTGAATTGAACTCCAAAAATAAGTGATTACACAATTACAAAAAAAAAATATATAGAACCCTCATTTGAACGAACCTGAAAAATAAAATTGTACAATCTGCAATTAAAAACGAACAAAGTAATCTGAGTAAATAACCGATTCACGTCCAGGCAAATGCGGGTATCGAATGACACGGTGTGCAACGCAAAAGGACACCGCAAACGGTTGGCTCGACTGAATCACAGGAAACAATACCTATATTGCCTATACGAATCCAAATTTAATTTCGACGAATTCTCGCTTACACGCGTCACATGCATTTCTCGAAACTGGGGACCGATTCACAATAATTCAACAATTATGTTGAAAGAATGATTTTATACATTTTGCGTAGATATGTGAAAGCTTTCTGACCAATTTGCACACATCGAGCTCCGATTGTCTTTACTACACGGCAGGATTCGTGAGTAAGGTCACTATTCATTCCTGAGTCCAAGCCAACGTCTCCTGCTTGTGATGCACTCTGCTGTACAACGGATGAGGCTATGTCGAATGTTTCATCCTGTTGGAGGTCGGTGTGTTCTGTACTACCCAGTCTAATTCCGCCGGTACTTGCATGGTGGCAGGGTTTTTTGCCCGACAGGCTAGCTACGACCTTCGGCCTAAAATTGACCGTGAAACGTTTTATACGTGTTTCGTTCGCATTGTCGGAAAGCCAGTAATAACGCGGTTCACGCGCTTCTTTTTCGGTCGGCAACACTTCGGTGATGTCTTTCATATTTGTGAATTCTACGGGCGACGGTGCAGACACCGTCAACTGCAAACGTGCAGACTTTTTTGTCGACTAGTTACATAAAAAAATGTGGTTGAGCCATGTGAGGAGCCTAGATCGTCTGACACCTGGGTTGCTTTCTAACCGCTCCAACAATCCGCACTGTATTACACTCTAGGCCTCCGTAATAATCAGGAGCAACCAATAAGCTGTTAAAAAATTGAAGCTAAAGTTCATTGTTATAAATTTAATGGTGTTTTATTAGCAATTTCCTGAGAAATCAGTTAGTGTTTAAATAGTAAGACACAGATGAAGACACAATGACAAACACAAACACACAAACACACACACACATATACAAGTTCGCACATATACACAATAATTTGTATACTGTAGGTAAACATTATTTTACAGTTTAATCTCATGCATACATTACATAGAGACATTTACAGTACTATTTAATTATCAAACCTAGATTATAGTTGGTAAACTATTGTGAAAATAATTAAAGTAATTGTGAAAGTCAACGTCATTTTCTAATAAAACCATTAAGACATCACTAGATGGCGCGTGCAGCGTGGAGAAATCTATTAATCGATAACACATTTTCTGTATTGCGAATAAGGCATTCAGTTCCGTCGAGACACAATGGCCGGAAGGTGGCGTGTATCCAGACACACTGGTAGTCTATAGTCTTCGAGGGATTTAGCACCCAACTACCACTGCGGAAAGATAATTTTACTGTGAACAGTTACGGCATATACCGGCATATACGACATAAACTGTTGTTACTTGGAACACACGCAATGCCGCCGAGCCACCATAAACGTCATTGAGTATCAATCAATACAAATTGGAATCTGAGTCGCGCAGAACAGCGACAATTTGCAGATGATAAGATTTACATTATTATAGCTCAGTATGACAAAATAAGGAATTAGTACTTCAAAATCCATGAAGTCAAAACGGTAAGTTATCAAAATAATAAAAATTTAATGTACAATGTTTTTATAACGGACTAAAAAGTATAAAATTTCAAGAATGTAGCTCATCGGGAAGTTAGTTTAAAATCAATTACAAAATTCCACCAGGTCATACATACAAGAAAGCGAGTTAATAAAAAAAAACTGTAACGTGGTAAAAAGGTATTAATAATGCCAATGTATTATTAATATTAACAAAAATATCCAAATTTCCAATGTGAAATAAAAATTATCAGACAAAAGTCGAAAAAAAATTTTTTTTTGAATTCGTGTCCGCATGTCCCTCCGTCTGTATATTTTTTGTCTATTATCGTATCACGAGGAACCTAAAACACAGATTAAGATTACCATCTAAGACTAAATCGCGTCTTATCATCAGGTGGGAGTGTAGACAAGCATGGACTTATAACTAATAATAAAAAAGATTAAGACACTATGTATAGGTACATTTATAAGTTTTTGTATGGTTTACCATCTAGTATTTAATGCAGTAATAGGGTAAAATAATAGTAAGTTACACGATTACCAAATATTCAAATGGTATTTTTGTGCACCGCTCCTTATACACATATTTCCAGTTCTACAAAAATCATCTGAAAATAGGAAATGTGCCAAAAAAAATCTTGATAAAAATGAAAAAGATTATACGATGATACTGGTGATATTTGTAAACTTGAGGATTTACCAAAGTAAAGCGCAGTTGGTGATACGAGTACCACTATAGATATCGAACTAAAAAAATTCCTGATACTAAGCAGGCGGCGAAAATCTTTCAGTATGAATAATGTAAGGAATACATAAATGAGACGCTCAAATATTCGCAATATGGTGGATACGAGTGACGAATGGAGCGAAATGTGAAGGATGGCGTACATCAATCATTTTGCGTAAATCATGAAATTCTGTATTTTTATTATTTGGAATCAACGTTGTTATCATTTTTATAGAGAGAATCTTTATAGAGATAGAGAAAGCAATAGGCCAGCAACCGTCGACCAGATGGGGAGGAACTAGCCCATGGACAAGTACCACCAACGTCAGACAGTCATGACTATCGCAACATAAAATTGTCCTACTGCTCGCTTTGAGTCTCCTTTCAGAATGAGAAGGGTTAAGGCCATAGTCTAACACGCGGGCTGTGGGCTTGTAGACTTTATAATTTTAAAATACTACTAATTTAAAATTTATGTATATAGATATTTAGTGTCTCTTTCAGAAATGTCATTTATTATTTTCCCGATGTGTTTGTTACACCTGATATATTAATATTGAAAATAGTCGAAAATACAACTTGTACTTAATAAACCCTTTATTGAAATTCATTTATTTATTAAAATGGCGCTATGAAACTTAACTACAGACGACTTCTGGAATTAATTTAATATAAGGGACTGTATAACTAAATATTGCTCTAGTCCAACATCAACATGCAACAATACTTGTAAGTTCTTAAAGAGTACATTACTACTCGTACTAAGAACTAGCTAATAGAAGCCCGTGGATGCATCAAATATTGCAAACCTTATCTGGCAAAGTGCCATCTTCACCTAGACTCATATGAATGGATTACAAGGTGAGAGACACATAGTCAACCAAGGGTTATTTCAAACTATTACTTATGAAAGATGCGAACTTATGATCTCAAAAAAGTCCACAAAAGAAAAAATAACACTTTTTTCTCAAATTGTCTAAGAACATACACTGAGTCCACACCATCAAGACGATTGCATCTACCTCTGTCGAAGATTTTATACGCAGAAGAATTTACGGGCACATATTATTAAGTGGCATTATTATCAAATACAAAAAATAAGATTTAAAAGGAATTGGGCAATAATGAGAGCGGTGGTAAAATTTCACGACACGTGTACATAACGTTCGAAGCCGATTGAACTTGCAGTATCAGTGATACGCTGCACAAATCTTATCTTCAAGTATGAAAGGTGTCTGATTTCCTCGCTCGTCATCCACCACAACACGAAGAAAAAAAAACAAAAACATACTTAACTTCAGTAGGCAATGCAATTTGAATAACAATCACCATTCCGTTCGCCGAAGGTCTACTCCTGCGGGTCGTTTGCATCTCCCGTGGTATCTAAATAAAGACATTGTCCGTCTGTCTGTTGGCGTGTTAACAAGGTATGATGTATTCAGGCGAGCATCGGCACAATACGTTGGTTCATTTTAATTTTAAATTTGAATTTGCACTTTTTGTTACAAAGCACACATTCCGACATGTACATAGTAAAGAGGATGACGAGGTGTGATATCATTATGATATTAGCATTTAATTGAATGTACAATGTGGAAAAACAATGTAAATTCTGTGGTACAGTTTCCCGCACAGGTTGGCCCAATTCGAATCCTGCGTATGTCTATAATCATTCAGTATGTGCATAGTAGAAGTCAGTTAAAAATAATTGAAGAAGAACTGCCTTTTCGGTCGGCAATGCTTCGATGTCTTTAGTGTTACTAAAGTCTATGTATGTGCGTTGGTGACTACTTACCAACAGGTGGCTCGTATGATCGTTTGTAGACTAGTTACACAAAGAAAAACAATCGTTTCCTTCTTCACAATGTTCTCAAATGGTATTTAAATTATATTAATCGAATAGGCTAGTGGCAGGGGCAGATTACTGCCGAAATCTTTCAAATTGTGAGAGGAGACCCAAAACCAGCAGTTGGACAGTTATGAGTTGTGATGCCGATGAATGACTAATCATTGATCTTGTAGTCGTTGTGGCAATTCAAAAATGTTGCCTGTAAACATCTCCATGTTCAAAATGATCCTCCGCCGACTTCATAATGTAACCGAATAATAGATGAAACCTGGAGAAGGCTTACTCCAGCCCCGAGCCTGATTGTATTTATGCGAAGGAGGAGCCATATACTACAATATATAATTTTCAAATTTCAAATACTTACGTTCAATAGAGCCCTGAGAAAATTGGGTGTGACTTGACTTACAGGCAAGCCAAGCGTATGATCCCGAAGGAGATAAATGATACGGTATGGAATCTGTTCTTTTTTATATTAGGTTATACGAAAACGTAACAAGTAGAAAACAAATTATTGTGAACCTGCCGCCTGACGAAAGGCGTTGTATATCTGAGGATAAAATTCTTTGAATTGCAAAAGAATTTTAGTTAAACTCAATTTGCAGTACGATACTAAGTTTCTTGATTTTATATACAGACAGGTGTATGAACACCTGCTGTGTTTAGAACGGACAAGATTTTCCAATCATGCATAAGCATCAGGGGGAAACTAGACTTATGCTAACGGCATTACAG
This sequence comes from Megathymus violae, assembly GCA_003671415.1. Taxonomy (NCBI): domain Eukaryota; kingdom Metazoa; phylum Arthropoda; class Insecta; order Lepidoptera; family Hesperiidae; genus Megathymus; species Megathymus violae. Next base: position 2,872,701 of record PDGT01000030.1, on the reverse strand, counting down.
TTTTCTACGAGTAAATTTATATTGCGTGTCGACGAGTCGAGATGAACCTCCCTGAATTGACATAAACATAGTATTTATATTTATATACCTATGTGAAGTAACAAAATTAAGTAAGTAACAAAGCAATTATTATTGTGTGTTAAATAAAGATCATGCTAATCTAGATCCAGGTTATCATAATTAAAATTGTCCCACTGTTGGGCTCAGATGTTCTATGACAATGTTACGGCTAAAAATCTAGGTCATGACCAAGAATAGTTTAACAAACCTCATTGACATTTGTGAGGATATCATACAACACTCTCGGCGTGCAGGTTTCCTAGCGATGTTTTCGTTCACTGAAGCGTGATGACAAATTCCAAACCTGCACATAACATAAAAAAGAAGGTACCTATAAAAGTTGAATCCAGGTCCTCCTAGTAAAAGAGCAAAGTTAAAATCATTAGGCTATTATTCATATTATTACGCTTCTACTATTACTACTTATTATGTATTGTAAAGAACAAAAGTATTTATGAAGTAAACGCAAGTCTCAACTGCATTCCGACACAGCTACAGAGCGCCGGATCGTATTTACCGAGATATATGCAAAACTGTTTGTTTTCAATTTGAACGTTTTAAACGCGTGTATGGCGTATATTTGTTTGCAAGATAACGTGTAAATAAACTTTTGTATACCATAATATGTTTTTAATATCTATATCTCATAAACTACCAGGCGGACCATCTGATGGCAGGCAAGGGGCCACCGCCACTCATGGACGTTCGTAATATCATATAGGTAATAACGATGCAACGCAGACCTCTAAAAAAACGGCGGACCTAGAGTTTCATTGTCTCTCCGCCAGTACGACTAATGTTATATACATATTAACAACATTTCACAGTTAATTCTAGGAACAGAGTACCTAGTCAGGTTTGTAAAGAACCTGGTCATCTGCATAAATACTGTCGGGATTAACTAATTTTATGGTGTTTAAGCCTACATAGCGTGCTCGTATTGCATCCTGATGAACAACGGTCGAGGCTATGGCGTACGGTTCGCCCTGTTGGAGGTCACTGGTTCTGTACCACCCGATTTAATTTCGAAGGCACGCAAGTACCGTGTAAACGGTGGTAACATATTTCTCCCAGCGATTTCAACGATAATTAAGACTTACATACTACTAAAAGGAACCTAAATCTAATCGGCATTTTATAACTCAACGAGCTTAAAATATTGTTACTATGCTTCTCGAAAGGTTGGCGGAAAAGAGGAGGGCGGCAGTCTTACGAAGTTTCTAGAAGGGTCGGCCGGAAACAAAAGAGGCCACGAAAAAAACCCAGGTAGAATAAAACCTACCTGGGATACTTCAAGCCACTCTCACCCGTAAAAGCTCTATGCTAAAGGGGCGTATATGGCATGCATGGGCGAATATGGCCGTGTTTATCTGACCCGCTATTGTTGTCGATTTCCGGGTATTATTAATGACTTTTTACGAAAAGCGTAGAAAAGTCTGGAAGGCTCGGAAATCGATATAAATAGCAGGCAAGGTCGCCCACAGAGCATTCGATTCCCGAATACGAGAGCGAATAGTTCTCTCCTTACGAAGCGAAATCGACCTGCGATCTACGAGCGCGACTGCGACTGTGGAAATGAAATAAAGTCTCTGCGGTACTATTGTGGCATTTCAAGATCCTGACACGTAACAATATCAACAACACATTAATTATCAGAACTATTTCGAAACTCCTCATCAGGGTCTTCATCCTCATCAACGAAATATAAAAATATCGTTAAAGCATACGTACGGAAGTCTGAGAACTTATTTAATATTAGTTCAAGGCGGCTGCGGTGGCCCGATCATTATGCTGCTGGAAGTGTGCCAGTGGTCGAATCATATGAATTACGAGTATATTACGGAGGCTTCCTTAGGCCAACCAAAATAATCAGGACTACACATTCGTTTGGTGAAGTGAAAAGCTCAGTCAATCGTAAATGAAGTTAAAAAAATTCTAGTGAGCTCGTCACTTGGTGACCACTAGTAGCGAAAAGTAACTTGAGCGTTAGCGTGCTTTGAAGAAAATGTAAGGTTGTGGCTTTTATTAGCTGTTATCGTAAAATAACATTTGCTAAAACATGTCGGAGACTTTCGAAAGGTGTAAGAAATTCAGAGTCCAGCATGACCTATTAACGTGCCAACTATCGACCTACCTCTGGTGCGACGGGCTGGCGTAACTCTAGATATTAAATATAAGGAGACCCTTCCCTTCTACATTTATACATGTTCACTGAGCATGGCGTAAGTGTCAAAGTTCCGACGCGTTTACGCCGCCAAGTGATGTGTCGCTTCCTAAATAATTTATTTGATTCTTATTCACACATAACTTCGACAATTTAACTTTCATGCAGGTCTCCGAGAACAAAACCTATTACGTTCAGACCACTAAGATGTTATTGGTTATTTCTCTTAGTAGTGGAATTTATATTTCATACTTTTATATTGACGGATTTTACCTCTATCAAACCAGCAGTTGTTACCACAACAATATTGACAAATTCACTACCTGAAATCCTTGACCAGGTCACTACCTTTATTTACTGAATCATTACCATTTAACGTGAACAACAAATTGCGAGTGTAAACGTAATTAGGCTAGACAATTTGGCTAATGGAAGCCTACTGCGCCCTCGTTGGGACCGAGGACGATGGTAAATACCAAATTAGGGCTATAAATACAGCAAATGAAACAACAACGAGCAATAGAAAAATAACAATTACATAATATTTTTTTAACGTATTAACGGCCAATGTAAGGGTAGAAAAAGAAGAAATTTAGTTTACATGTACAGTTTTGTCATATAAAAATATACGACAGTTCTCTCCTTCTATCTTCGAAATATTACGCGGCGAAAATTAGAAAAAAATTAAAACAAAAACGGAATACGCACATTTACCGTACCGAACGCTTTCTGATTTTACAAATAAGAGTGCAATCTACATCTACACTGCACCCCATGGTCCACCACGCCATAACGAGCATGACCAGAAGAGAAAATCAAGCCTCAATCAAAATGAAAGACCCAAGCCCTTTCGCACTCCGCGTGCGTCAAGGCTATGCCACGTGAAAGTTTTGACGCGTACAAATTTTATTCGACACATATGGTGAAATTTTAATTATACATGTCCAATAAAGGAGCGATAGCACGCCGGACGGGTCTCATTTTTGCGTAAGCCTTAAGCGCAAGTCGTTGGACGAAAATTGTTGCGACAAATTGTTTTCTTTTTAACGCGTAAAGGATCCCATCGAATGGATAGACGGACCACCTCATCGAAAGTAGTCAACATCGGCGACGGATAAAGTCAAGGACATGATACATCAATGAACAATATCTGTGAAGAAAAACTCTTATTAAATAATTCTGATGAACATCGCAGCGCTCAATAATTAAAAATACATTAAAGTATTACATTGGCTTTGACTTGATTAAGTGAATTTTTTGGATTAATATCCAAGGGCACCTGGATGACAAAATGATTAATACCGCCCATGAGCATTCGCAACAACTGGGGCGCTGTCGTTCAACAAAAAAATTATGAATGCGCTTTTTACTTGTCTATGGACGTCGGATGTTGGCTGATTAGAGGTAATCAGATTAAGAAATTTATCACCGTGCAGCAGTATCGTCAGGATTGAACTCCGTTTCTATAGTACCTAGAATTTTCAATAGGAGCGATCTGGAGACATTATCATATCTGCTGACCAAGAAGGAGCACCACCAGCAGGAAAACTGATCCTCAGAAGATTCGATCCTTCAAACTTTACCGTGCTGTGAATTCATCCTGTTACCGATAGCTGCCTAGTTAATTGAATGAATGAATATCCAATTTCAGGGCTCCATTTATCCGATGAACAAACGCGAAACAAAAAAACAACAAAAATGGATCTGAAACAACAATATGTTATGTATTCTTTATACATAAACGATTAAGGATTTTCAGTATCGACTGATATGAATATCCTTAATCTTTTAATTTTGCAGAAAAGCGAAAATTCAACATAAATTTGCCGTAAACAATTTATGCTTCTCGGTTCAGATGAACCAATCAAATATAATCACTCAATCATAAACGCAAATCATTTACATATTAACATTAAAATACACCGCACGCGCACACCTCTTAACAGTCCCTAAATACTTAAAATACTTATAATTCTTAAACAATAAAAGAAAGTTGTTTAAGTAATGAGCAATAAATTCAACAATAAACAAATCGAAAAATTCATAAAGTTAGTATTTACGAGACCGCAACGTTGAGAAAATGTCGAATACCTAAAAGTATTAAAGCATTAATTCGCATGCCCAGTGGAAAGTAACAGTTTTTAAATTTCGTTAACGATATACTAGAATTTAATTCTCTCGTTTGTATTAAATTATGCGTAACGGAGGACTTTTAAAAGATTGATAAACAGAAAGAGTATTCAGTAATGAGGTTAAGTGATCTGAGAAGAAGGAGAAGCAAAGAGATGATATGATGGAGTGGTATAGAAGTTACTGGCTGGTTGGTGAGCCATTCTCAAGTCAAGAAATTGATCGAGATTTTAAAATACATACACGCCTGTCGCGTCAATACATACAAAATATTTTAATATAGCAATAGCAACTAACTCTTTCTAATACGCTTAACATTCTCTAAGTAGTGTTACATCGAATGATCGATAATGAATAAATATAAATTAATTTAATAATACTGTAAATAATATATGATAGTTCGGATTTCGCTACAGGCACTTTCAAATTGATATGTGTTTTTATATGTTTAATTAGTACGACAGTTGATATAAGACTTTTCTCTTATTACATAAGTCATAATTAAAGTGTGTGTGTGTGATCATTCTAGACCGTGAGCGGCGGTGAGTACTCACCATCAGGCAGAGCTCGTCTGCTTATTTGACTAGCTACATAAAAAAACAATAGATTGATTGATTGATTACGTATATAATTATTTGAATCAATACTTCATGAGGCCATAGGTCGACGACCGTTTTTATCTTAATTGCAATCCACAAAAAACAATTCGTCGATCAATCTTTTCAGATCTGAACAAGTTTTTATTGGGCTCATTAAAATTTACGAGAACACGGGGCGATTAGCACTATATGTGTTTATGGGTGGAGTGATCTTGTCTCCGGCCGTTAAAATGATATTAATGATAGGTTTCGATATTATCTTTTTCATTTCACTTGAGAATTTCCGTGTATCAAGGTTGCCCGGTGAGCGTAATCGAATACATTTATGCATTAAAAGTATGAAAATGAAAGCTTACAATAATACAACGTGCATTTAACGCTGCACGGCTATCTAGTTTAATTTTACCACAAACGACACAGCCGTTAATTGATACGACGCATAATAATAAACACTTTTGTGTTTTTAAAATTATCGATCAATTTATAATGCCTCTCGACATCATTTCTTCCTCAACGTACATACAAGTGAACGCTTTTATTTCATTTCATTTTTGACGTAAATTTATATCGTATTATTAAAAATAAAGCAAGTAAAATATATTTATTATTTTTCAGCAAACATTATACTTATATTTATTTTGCATTCGTACCTTACATACACCATACATACATATGTGTAATTTAGTTTATTGCCTACTTATGTACAGGGTAAATTAACAACACAAAAAGTAAAGATTAAAAAACACATTTTTCGAAATCCAATAAAGAATTACCAACACCCATAGCCCTTGTTGATCGTGTTCAAAAAACGATCGGAAATTAATAAGTGACCTTAAGTGGTGAATTTTTCAAAACACTGGTGGATAACATTTGTTGAGCTATGTCAGATACCTTCGGATAATGGATCATTCGTTACTTCTTTACCCCAAAACTATCCAACATTCCATACTGAACTAGCGGGGCTACGCCGCTTCCGACCTTCACCACCGTACGTGGTACGTAAGACACTTTTAAAGACTAATAAGGCCAATGTCTAAAGGCCCAGCTGGAACACCTTGTGACGGCACGTAGGACAAGTTCCCTGACTTCTGACCATCGTGATGGGTGGTTTGTGTAATTTCATTCCATTTCCGATCGTTTCCAAGAACTTAATTGTCGTTCGCGGTACAATGAATAATCATAGCTTTATTCACTTTTTAATTAACCGCTACGGGAGGTCGTAAAATCAATTATGGTTGTCAGGTTTCCCACAAGAGATTGAAGGTAACTAATAAAATTAATCTCGGGACGGGTTCAAGTAACGTTAACAAACATACGTATACATAGTATTAGGGAGAACGCTAATGGATGTGACAAAACTTTTATGAATCTTTTTTTATGGTAATAACCGTCAAACGAGCAAACGGTTCGTGTGATTATTGGTGGTCACCGTCGTCAGCTGACATTTGTAACAGCGGGGTGGCTAGCTGTCGACAAGTTAAATCACCTTTTAACGGGTGTCAAACACTGCAAACGGAACATCTCACGGTTGATTTGAGAAGGTGGTTCATAGGTAATCAGGTAGATAAAGAACCTTGCCACCTTGCATGAATACTAACATTTAACTAGGTATTGCAAAATCCAGTCCAAAGCCAGCTAAAGAAGGGACCTTTCGTTATTAATATTTATTATTCACCAAGGGCGCACCTTACACGAGCGCGAAATGTTGCCTTGGACTAATTTGTGGATAGACACCTTTACATCCCTTACGAAACGTTTAAATCGATGTTCCTATTGAAAAGCCATTGTACTCGCGGATTGTTGCGAAGTTCTATATATAAGTATTCTTGACTGTTTCTGCTCGCCGAAAAGGATTTTCACAAAGGTAAAACTCTTTCAACGAAGCTACGGTCTCTTTAGGGAATTCGTGGCCATTAAACAACCAATAAAAAAAATTAATTTACAATTTAAACAATACTTTAATTGATTACAATTATACCTAAACCTTATTTTTACTGATGACTGATATGTTTTCTAAAGGAATATACCACACGTCGATCGCACCCGCTGAAATTTTGATGGACTCAGTAGGTACATCATTTACGTTAAAAAAAAGGACTTTTACGATATCTCAACAATGTTTTCAAAAGTGTGCTGAAGTCAGCCGACCTCCACTGGTCGGTACAGTTAACTAAAGCTTCGATATCCTCATTGTTATCTAGACAAGAATCTAGAGTCTAACATGACGGTAGTTGTGAATTGTTATTAAAACATAATATTCATTTAATTTTACATAACATCCACATAACATATCATACTAAAGCATACATCCTATTAAATATCACTGTGATATTGAGGAAAACAAATGAAAAGCGAGCGACAGCTAGCAAAATTCTGCAAAAATAATTCATTTAACACAAGCAGTTAACTATGTATTGTGAACTGAATCGCTTCAACGGTTAAGCAAATGACGTCTTTGGGAAGCACTAGTTCATATTTCAGGTATACCGTCCTAAATTTATTATACGCGGCTTGTTTCAGTAAGTAGAATGAATATAACAACACGTCATCGTCTCATCGACTCAAAAGAAGCGAAAAAAAGTCAGCTTACGCACCCGACATTTCCTGTAACGTGACACTGTGTGTGTCGTAAATCGGAGGACCATCGTTTAAACTAGTTCGATGAGTCAGCATACGGGAGAGGCGCCGACGCCGGTCGCGCGCCGCTCGTGAGACGATTTGTTTGACAACAGACCGAGCCGAGATGTGCGTGCGTACACATCATAAATATCAATGTTACATGACACGATTTTAGAACTAACAACATTGCCAAGTGTCATAATCATTTTCTTTTTTTATGCAGCAAAGCTTTATGATTACACATTTATTATCATGACTTTGTCTAACGGGTAGGTACTACGGTATGGTACGGTACGGGTAGGTAACGGGTAGGGTCACTGGAAACGCAACCTGTACAAGAAAACTGGTTTGATAATCTTTCTTTTTAAATTATACTTCGTATCAAAGGTTATATGACAAAAAAAATTATGCTGACAGTATATTCATGTGCTAATTCGACGAAAAACCTTTCTGAGTACCAAGATGTGGACTGAAAAAACAATCTAAATATACGATAGATGGAAAGCAAGACCGAAATTCATAGGCTAAAAACATGTTTATATGATAATTTTAATGAAATGTTTGTGAATACGTTAATACACCATTTGCTTTTTTTTTTCAAGAAAACAATATTATTTATACATATAACTATGAATATCACGGGTTAATGATAAATTTTGAACAAAAACTGTCTGACCCAAAAAGGTTTCATACTAGAAATGTTTCCTTAAGAACACGCTAGCCCTATACGTACAGTCCCGTAGAGAAGTTGTTATATTAACAATATACATAAGACGCCTGAGACCATAACTTCTGCTCTAAAGCTCAGTTGCCGTAAATCACTGGCATTAAACGATTCGCTTAGTTCGCCTTTAGAAACCGCGTGCTGCAATCGGATTACTTGGATTGAAAATATTTTTAGAAACTTACACAAAGCGACTTTTTGTTGAATATGCTGTCGCGCTCATTACAATAGGGTAGTCATTCAAACACATAGAAGACATCTACGGGTCCCTATACGAATGCCTATCCGTCGTCTATAAAAATTCAATCTCCGACGTCAATAATAATCTAATATAGTTGCTAGAAAGGCAAAACCCTGCTCAGATAACGAATAAAAGTGCATGTGAGTGTAACATTAGATTATAGAAACTGTATGTTATACCACGCAAGTAGATCGGTGTCGTGTAAAAATATTGATGGATTGTATTCATGATCGTGTTCAATTACAATGTGTTATAAAAATACTTCTGTAAAAAATTCACTGCTTATCAATGTAACGAACGTCAAACATAAATCCATACCATGTATGTACACGAGTGTATCTTTTAAATATGTCGGCATCTGTCGATATAAAATTAATATTAATAAAATTGATATAAAGCTAATTAATAAATATTAATAACGTTATATTCAAGTAATAAGTAGTTATGACCTTTTGGTTGTAACGGCGGTATCCCGCATAGTACGAGTGTGTCCGGGTTTTAATCATGCAACTAGAACAACAGCTGTGTTGCGTATTAGACATTATCACACGATACTGTGAAGGATAACATCGTGAGGAAACTTGCATACATGATAATACTCCACCACACCATGATCCTTGTAATCGAGTCGAGATATCGATTATATACGAAAATCCTGAGTTTTCATTTACCGTGATAACAAAAGTAAATATTCTGGAGCACCTATCCCAGTTTTAAATTTCCTTTTGTATTTCAAACATTTCCATTTCACGTCCGGCATTGCAGCGACAGTGACGACCACCACACTAGACGCTTTGACAGTTATTGCATTATAGTCTATTTTGGAGCTGTGTGTTAGTGGACAAAAATAATATAACACTAGCAAACTGCCCTCACTTGGCTTCAGAAAAACTTCACCCTTAGCCTTAGAAATACCACCTGCATTGTTTCAGATTAACTTGTATTTTTTTTTATTTATGGACGGATATGCAATGAAACAAACTTTAAGTATTAAGTGACGCTTACTGCAACACATTAGTGAAAACCAGAACGTAATCGGTTAAGCCATATCTGAGATTAGCGCGAACAAACGCATAAGCCTGGGTGGGTGGTATGTTGAAATGAACACAGAACTACATTACACTCATTATGAGCACAAGTAGATGAATTATATGAATGTATACCTTAGTAAATTGTCTTCGTAAATTTGTTTCAGAAATGGAGTTTGAACTCAATAAACGCCTTTACTTTGTTCAGTCCACTTTCGAAGGTCCAAGTTTTTGTAGATACGGACTCATATCTACGTATCATTTTTGTGCTCCCTCTGTGTTAACGTCGGTTTGGTTTGCTTATTTGACATTTTTAAGAGGTAAAAAATTTAAATATATCAACAACCCTATGTTTCGATACGTTCGAGATGGCGCCAACACGTAGGTAATATACCATTGTCGTACGCCCATGAAAGTTCATTAGTTAAATTTTAAATTTGGCATACACTGATTAATTCTACAGCGTAGTTATTGGCAGTACGTTGACCTTTTCATTTTATATGCATAACGAATTGAAGATACTATGAGAAAATATTTCGTGAGAGCTCTTCCATCGGTGGGCGAATTAAGAAAGCCGCCCCGGTCTTTAGATACTTGTTAAGCTGCATGGAGACCATAAAACGTTAATAATTTCCAACTCTTCGACTAGCCGCTACACCAACGAAACCGTACTAGTGAAGTATGCGTTAGATCTCCTCGTGTGTCAGGAAGACTCACATCATTGCATAGTGAAAACGAAATAACTGGCGCGAATTAATTACATTTAACACTAACAATTCCCAAGTTAACCTTGACCTATTCCACGAATTTGAAACATAACTTTACTATTTTCCACGACACTTACCGCGTCGCTCAAACAAACGTGTGGCTAAGATTAAAATTTTATTTCTCTGTTATTAATTTTTAAATTCGTACACGTGTACAAATGTCAGTCAGCAATTATGGAGTGGTAACTGAATATTTTTGAATCAAATCGGTTTTAATAATGAGTAATATGAAAAGTTATTTTCTTGTTATGATTGCACCGCCCATGTAGACTAGTTCGAATGCCTTACAGATCATGTATAACACATCCTCAAAGCAAAACAATCAATTCAATTAACATAACTTTATTGCATTCTACGACTATGTTCCGTATTCGTATTTTCAAATGCGATTAAGTTCATTTTGAAGATAATAAACTATATCTATATATCTATCTATACACAGTAAAAATCTAACTGATCACTTTATTAACGATATATGTCAAATATATAATTACGGGCCTTTATTAACGCAATAGAACACAAAACAATAGTGTAATGGATTTTCGTCTGTTTGTCTAAGCGTTTGCTAGATAGTGAAAGGAGTTCTGTGTAAATATTTGAGGAAATATATAAAATAAATTTTATGATTTTAAGCTTATATCATCGCGGACATTATACATTATAACTATAACTAGGGATTTTAATATTTTTCCCATGTATCATGGTCACGGCGAGATTGGAGAACGAAATATCGGTTTAAATACTAAAATCGTGAGCATAAATTACAGTTAAAAATAATTTTTAGATTTACATTATCAAATCCTTTGCAAACGGTTTCATTTTTTTAATAAAATAAGAAAGATTTTAATGTTCTATCTTTCCTAGATCACATATTCATAGCTTTCGTCAACTTCGGAAACGAATCAAACTTTTAACTACTTAGAAAGTTTGCAGTTTACGACATTATTATAAAAAATAAATAAATTGATTTTAATAATAAATAATAATTGATTTTAATAAAAAATAAATTAATTAATTGATAAATTGATGATTTATAAAAAATAAATAAAGAAAAGTCTTTAGGTATTTCTATTGCTTACATTTCAGATGATGGTAAGCGATAACATACTCTTCATGGAGCTGCAGTCAATCGGACTGCATTCCAATAGCACGAGGGATCGTAAACTTTGAACGCGATTCAATTTTGATATTAGTGCACCATATTAGGAAGCACATGGACTACGTGGCTGGAAGACGGCACGGTATAATACTGAGCCCGCTTTATTGGCGATTATTGGATCCCGGCAAAGTTAAGTACCATCGTATCGGCATAAGAAATTGTAATGTGAACAGACCTATTAACAATTATTAAAATAAAACTTTCCAAGCTATGTAACAGATACTACTATCGTCGACAACGTGATAACACACGGCTCTATTTGAACCACCAGTGAGACCGTTAATAAACTGTTTACATACATCAACTACTAAAACTTGTTTTGAGATTTAGCAGCCCTAGTGATACATCGCGTAACACATTCAATTATTGGACAATTGAAATAGTTCCATTGACCCGCTGTATAGCAGACTCACTCACGCATACCTTGTGTCTGTTTTGGGAACGCGACTTGATGCCGTATTACATATGGCTGTGTGTTGGCAAAACACAACACAATACTGCGGACTGGCTGATAGGCACACGCACTAAATATTTTTTTAATCGGTCACAGTTTTTAGTCATCTTAAATAATTAAGTGTGTAAAATTCTTAATATTCATTTCGACCACCAGTGACATAAATAATACATTAACGTCCATGGAGTAACAAACTTAAAAATTGAATATTATAACAAAGAATTTTCAACCAATCAGAGTGAAATGGCAGGCTTTGCCTCGTTTTGGCATTTAATAACATACTAACCGATATGCACTTTCAAGTTTTGGGTCGTCTGACTCACTAGAGATATATTCTAATTAAATGCCACTGTTTCCCGTTTCAATTTTCGGAATGTGACGAATTTTTTTTTATAGATTTTGTACGACATAATAATATACGTATGTATATACAATCACGATATATTTTAAGTACTCGTTTAATAATGTTTAAAAACATAAATGCATTAACACATCACCTATTTCTGCACAAATACTACATGGAGGCAATAGAAAATAGTCATTTATTTAAATTTAACGGTTTAACTTTATTACATAACACGGTATTAGTAAAGGATGTAAACTATTAACAAAAAACATGACTAGATAATGGTGAGAAACAAAATAAGCTCAACGATACATCTACTGGTAACTCTGACAAAAGAACGAATGTAATGTGTTCAATAATCATCACTTTATTAAAACACAATTGTAAATAATACAAAAAAAAAATACATCGATAAACTTCGTTCACAATTTTAAATTCGCGCAATCACCGCAATGTCGAACGCATCAAACTCGCGCGACCCGCGCCGCACGCGCCGCGAGACTGGCCGGAGACGTAACATTCAACGAACACGCATCATTCACCTTCGATTTCTATCCCAGTCACACCTTAAAGTTCAAACACCAACACGAGGGAGACAAGTAATTAAGTTAGCCTGTTTAATTGGTCGTATCTGGTTTGACACAGAGGCGATTCGCGTTTTGTTCGAGTCAAGGACGACCAAAGCTAAGTCAAACCAAGACACTGGATCTAAAACTTTTTTATGAGATGTCCTCATATAAATTCTGTAACGCTTACAGCTGTGCTAGATGGTTCGTTCTTTTTTTAACCCGCGTTGTTAATTTTACGCCGAAACAGTTGTATTTTAACACTGAATATTTTGTAGATATTATAGTTAAAATTGAAAATTTCATAACAATACTGTCTCTTCTCAACTGTGTTACAAGCACTTCAATATTAAAGTTTAAAGCGAAATAATAATTTATATTTCTTCTTCCCACCAGTGAGTAATACAGTTATGATAATTTATTTATCATACATTATTATAAAGCAATCATGGTATTTCAGATGGAACTAACGTCACACCTATGGAACTACGCGTCTAAAGACTAACAACCTTGGCTTAGTTACCGCACAGCACATTTCCAATATTATAATGGCCATGTTCAAATATTTCATGAATATTAGTTACATTTGCCTTTCATATGTCGCATTTTGTTGTGTCATCGAATAGTTTGGATAATCTTTCACGTTTAGTTTTTATCAAGGACGTGGAAGAGTTCTTGGAATCCAGCCATGTACTTACTGTCAAAATTCCCTGGCGTTGATTTATTTTAATTAGAACAAAGTCGAAAAAAACCTTTGAATAATTTAAACTCGGTGAAAATTCCCCAAAATATATTCTGATTCGACTCTTCTAAATCAATAAATAAAAAAATATGATAATAGTTATAATAACAATTGAATGACGGCGCTGCGACATGCGAGGGAACGAACACAACGCGCCGTCGGCGGTCGACGGTCGGCGTGCGGGCGCACAGAAGGAATGGGTTAGGTTACGATCGTGAGTCGTGTAAACATCGTTAACCACGAACTACTGTGCGCTTGTGGGCCTCGTAAAATAGACAAATGGAGATCAATACCGAAATTCTCACAGAAATAACACTTATATAATAACACATAAACGCGTACACACACACGTACACAATGAAACAATGAATCTAATAATCCATTGATCTGTGATAAGCTCTGTATTAGAACTAAACGTGACCGCGCTGAAAATTACGCACTAATAATAGGAAACCACAGAATATCCTGTTAAATTGTATTTTGGATTATAATGATAATTGTTACTTCGAATTCATTCCAATTGTTTCAACATAGATAAATGTAACCGAATACGTATAACGTATAATATAATATAATTCAAAGTTCCAAAAACTGACATCATCGTGTATCCCGTGACGTGACGTTGAGTATCCTCTTTCAAAGGCACAAAGCAACTCGTGCGTGACTCGGTTTGGATTTGAGAGACTAGGGTCGAGACGTTGACGTTGTCGACCTACCAGATTGGAAGAGGTACAGAACAATGCCCACTATTAAACAGAACAATGAGAACGCATTGAAGCGTACTCCAAGTCTCAAAGTGGTGTACGAAATTTTAGGATTGAAAAACAAACAGACGTCAATGTGGATAACTAAAATAGTGTTAAAATAACTGATATGATTAAGTTTTGTTAACGATATACATATATGAATTATGTTCCAGAATTCTAATTCAATCACTTGAAATGTGCTTTTCTCCGATTCAAAACATAAAAAGTGTAGAATCGGTGGCATTCCAAAACCTACGAGTTCATCCATCTCCAATCGTAAAAACCCCATAATAGAACTGTTATGTTAGCTTAATGCGTCTATTTTTAAAAGCTCTTTGTTTTGCCTCGGCAATTACTCTTTATGTTGTAACTGCATGACCTCCCACGTATTGCATGGGCGGTCGTAAGGTGAAGATAAATATGAATATGATTTTTGATCCCTTGTCGTCATTTAACACTTGTTGGGATACTACTTCAATACAACTACCATTTCCATTTCAAACGATTTATACATGGTTTCATTTTACAATAGTTTATATTATTCACTTATATGTATGTACATATGTATGTATCCGTAAGTTGCAGTTTATTATGGAAAGAAATTTGTCATCAAGATATTTGCGATACAAAGTACATATGACGAGATTTGTACGTTTTAACATTAACAAAATTAATAGATCAATTATGTTCATTGCTGACTTGATTGATTGCCGTTACATAGATCGCAGTTAAAATAAAATTACTCTTCTCATGGTACCAATCATTCACTACCGATTTCGAATTTAAGTAAATCTTACGTGAATCACACCTACTTAGCTAGCTCTTGCGACAGTCAGCCTTTAAACGGCCTACACGAATGGTTTATAACTCCTCCTTTTACATAATTATTTTATTGGTATTTGTTTTGACATTTATTTCAATTTAAGAAATCTGTGATATCACGTAGTAGATGAACAACGTTTCATTGTTTTCTACTATCAATTATCCTAACTCAGTACCTTTTCTCACGATTTAGAATCAAAGTAGACCTTGACCGGGCCACATTAATGTACTCAATAGTCATTCGTGTCATAAATTATGCCCAGAGTCGTACACTCTGTGCCGCTGCTACGCGTGATTACGTCGTGAGCCTTTCTATTCCTTGTGAACTAGACCGTTATTTATGCCACTTTACATCGCGTCCACATTGTCCCTATGTAGCTCTCTACTATTTACATGTGTGTGTCCTCGCCTTTGGTACATAAAGTTGGATATTCTCAGCAGGCGGCTTTTATTTGTAATTGTACTGTGGACTTATTTGTAATTTTCCAATTTCAAATTTCCTCTTTCAATGAAAAGACCCACATGTTCATCATATTGCACAAGTTGAGTTTGGATGACTTCGTACACATTCGTGTTCTCAAATGTGATGAAGAATTATGCGGAAACAAGTGATAATGAATTTTAAATTAATGGTTATATTGATAATACCAGTTTTATTTCCATTTCGGAAGTAGCTTGTGATTGTAGTATTTCTAGGCTAGACTTAACAAATGCCGACCCCTTTAAAGCATCCGGTCAAGCATTCTTTTTAGATTCTCATGGTTAGAACACACCTGTGCCAAGATTTTCTCATAGATAACGTGGGTGTGGAATTATGTATGTAACCACTCGGTGTCAAGTAATCAAACATCAGAGCAGCGCTCGTTATCTTCTATATATAAAAATGCATGTTTGTCTGTATGTCCTTTATAGAATCGTAAACTATGCATTTGATCATGTGATGACCTTTAGCAAAGTTGTTGTGCACGAGCCCACGAAGGTTTCTGAGTTGGTGCGACCAATTTTCGACAAATGGTGCCACTGTCATTCCAATGAACTTCATATATTGCCGTGAACTCAAAATGAATTGAATATTTGTGTAATGTCTTTCCTTTAAATTTATTTTAGTTGGTGGCGTAGCAACTCGCGCAGTGTACAGCTAGTCTTCTATAAAATAGTATCAAATACAGATTATCAAAGGGCTACTAACGTTATCTAGTGGGAATAACTGGGGTTAAAACACAAATTATATAGACGGTGAAATTTCAAAGGAATGAGTTCGTAATTTTTTAATCTTCCCTTTTTATTGAGTAAACAATTACCTGTGAATGCGTGGGAAGAGAACACCTTGGTGTTAAGGTACCAAGTTTGATAAATCATAACTGCCAACTGTTTAAGGCTGAAATGTATTAATGTGAAGAACATATTCGCTGTGTAGTGTAAAAACAGCCAACTTCAGTAGGTCACACAACTTATCGACGTTTAAAACTATTAATCGATTCTTCACACATCTATCATACCGCGAACACGTGAGCGAATGAATAGGAAGAGTTAATGTTGCCATACTTCCCGCGAACAAAGTATTAATGTTGGGGATGCCAACACTATACATGTACCGTTTTGTGTACCTTAAAAGTTAAAGCATTAAGAATTAATCCATCGTAATAGCGTCTTACCGAATGCTAATAGACAGATTGAGAATAGACCGAAGTGTTCGGCCTACTCTAAGTTTGGATGATGATGTAATGCGCATACTGCTCAGATGTGCAAGGCTGTGGGATTCTAAGGTCAATGGACGGATTTACTAGTATTTTGTGCGCTAAACTGTTCAAATTAATGTTTAATTAGAAACATTAGCGGCTTTTTCCTTCAATACTTCAACTCCTAGTGGAGAAAAGCATTCCAATGCGATCAAATCTTTTTTAACGTGAAAATTATAATTTATTGTTTCCGAAAAAAACGATCAAGAACTTCTCTCAAACTCGAGGTTTCATTTCATTAAATATGATCTTAATGAATGAGCTCTCAATGAATTCGTTTCGGCTGTCAAAATGATGTATCAACATGTCAAGTTGGGCAAAAATGATCGGATTGAAAATTTACTTCACAACAATCGTGTTATTTAAGTTCACAGAATAAAAAATTTAAGGTTTTATTGACTGACTACAAATAAATGGGAATTCAATTCGTTGCCTGTGGTTCAAGTTTTTAAAGTATCGTAATCTTGGTTCTTCTTGGTTGCCTTATAAGGGTTTGAGTTATCGGTTAAAAACTAGCACACTGAGTGTGTGATCAGTAGAGCCTATTAAAATGAACCCTTTTGGGCTGGGGAAGCAGTGGTGCTTTCACATGAGAACCAGTGCAATACAGTGCAGTGTACAATGCAGCGAAATAATACCGAGGAATTTTTAGATGATAAATATGCCAGAAAATCTGACCCCCAGCTAATGTTGTTCCATTTTTAGCCCATAAGTGAAATTTAATTTGAATTTGAACCTGTGGTAAAATAATTCTAAAGATTACTAATGGGGTATTTGCTACAAACTGTAGTGTTCCAAAATATTCTGTTACTAATGTTTCTAGAATATATAATTGACTTGGAGTTATCTTTCAATTGGTTAGGCTTGCTATAGTGTACTTTTACCAGCATATATACCAAGTTTGTCCGTCCACCTTGCAGCGCCCATTATAGAATGATTTCCATATCAATGGCCATATGATTGGACTATGAATAATCAACAGCCTTTATCTTGTTCGTTTATCTATAATCGATATAGAGTACAATTAATGTGTATATTCATTTTAATATATAAATTCAGCAGCATGTTTATTACGTTGTATTCTTGGATGCACTCGAACTTACCTGAAACAAAGATATAAAATTTAATAATAACAATAACAAAACAGACTAATAAAAACCAAGAAGCAAAATAATGAAGAACCAATAAACATTATTCAAGACATAAACATAACATGGCAACATAATGATTTGAAGATGTCATTAAGTAAATGGGGATTAAAGTACATACCATATTATGAGTAATAAGTAGATATAAAAATATTATTAAAATTCAAAATAATTTAAGTATTTAATGAATTATTTGCTTGTACTATCGTTTTTAAAAGGGACATGATCAATCGAGGACACAAAAACACCTCAACACGTCTTAAAAACTAAGACTCATTTTCTGTAGCAACGCTTGAACAACAAATTAACTTGTCTTTGGATGTCTTCGATCGCAATCTGTTTCCAGTCGCAGTTATGTAAAAACAAGACTCAATGAACATAATATTTGTTTCAGTAAGTCAGTTAAGCCTAATGCAAACGACAAATTCAATCATTCAATAATCAATGTCATGCGTCCTTCAAAACGTTCTTAGTTGATCGATCAGTTCTCACCCAGTCTTTTAACTGTGCTCAGTGCCCATTGTGTCAGTTTAGCTTCGTATCGTGTAGGTGGACGGATTAGCATATTGCTTTTATGTTCATTTATTTGCGTTTGAAATCGACGCGACGCGGTCAACCCTTCGCGATAGTGAAAGCCCATTAGTATTAAGATGAATTCAGAGGGCGTAATGCTTGGTCATACGAGTGTATACACAAGCTATTAATTAATGGCGGTAAGAATACATCTTCGAATAGTAGCGTACGAGGCCATAATCTAATAGTTTCGTCAACAAACAATGTTTATTTCGGCTAACAATTAAGCACATTAATATCTATTATACAAGAATATATTAGTTAACAATTCGGTAGTTCCGTTAAGTGTTAGGTAAATGTTTGCTCTCGGATCGTGGGTCTCATTTGTACATACATGTCGATATTACCTACGACACAGTGATTCCCTCTGTGAGAGTGGGTGTGTGTGATCGTTTGTTATTATTACTAGCGGCCAACTCCGACTTCGTTCGGGTTGAAAAATGTATTATATTTACGTAGTATATTGCCAATATCCATCTGGAATTACTACATACTTTTAAAATGGTAAAATATTTTTTTTAAATAAGTACCGTGGTTCCGAAGAATTCTTTTCGCATATACACAAACCCACAAAGTTTGCACTCTCTATCATATTAGTATAGATTATAATTTATTAGTTGAGTGTTAAATACCCCGGAATTAATATTGATTGTCTTACGACCTGTAAAGAGCAACTTGAAGCACCGACGCACGCAAAATGAAACGCACGTTCATTTCAAAATCCAGAGGAAAGATTTTGATGAATCAACCCTGAACCCAGGGTATTTCTTCTTAGCACAAACAGTTTTGTCACATTGTATATCGGGCTGAGACGGCTTTGGTATAGCTAGCTTTCTTCCACTGGAAAGGGCCACAAAGGGCTGTACTAAAAGTGGTGTTGTCTAAACATAGTTTATCTCGACTACAGTTTTATTTAAGTTTTTAGCCGTATTGAGGCGGCTTAGAATACTACCCCCAATCCTACGCTGGCAGAACAGGGTCTCGTAAGAGGCGACAGAAGCCCGCCTGCTTGGTGGTAGGGCTTCGCGTATGGATTATATTATCAGTATTATTATTAAGTTATTAATATTATTACTGGTATTATTATGTTTCCGTGAAGCCTGCCTGGCTAGCTACCACCCTTCGGCTTGAGTCAGCCGCCAAACGACTCGTCGTGTTCCGGCTGGCAGCTTGAGAGCCAGTACCTTCTTTCTAAACCTTCTTCTCATTTCCTGGCCGACAACGCATCAGTTATACCTTTAGTCTTGCTGATGTCCATGGGCGACGGTGACCACTTACCATCAGGTGGCTCGTCTGCTCGTTTGTCGGCTATTAACATAAAAAAAAAGACTGCCAGTGTTCACACGGGTATTGAAACGTCAAGTAACCGTGCGAGAACACAAACAGTTTACATTTCTTAATTTACCTAACACAGGCCGTCGTGAACGGTTTCGCGACCTAACACCATACAAATGGCAACAGCACCCGAAACAATTACTTCTCATTTCTTAGAGTAAAATTCACAGTTTACAGGCGTTATCATCGCCATGTTACTTCAATATAATATATATTCAATAAAATGTAAATATAATTCTGACTGTACTGGGGCCGCTAAGAATACTCCCTCCAATTCCATGCTGGTAGCACAGGATGTCGTAGGAGGCGACAGAAGCTCATCTGCTCGATGGTAAGGCTTCATTTACGGATTAGGTATAATATCAGTATTATAATTATTAAGTCATTAATATAATTACTGGTATTACTATCCTTCCGTGAAGCCTACCTGGCTAGCTAGCTACCCCCCTTTTGCTTGAGTCAGCTGCCAAACGACTCGTTGTGTTCCGACCGGGGGCTTGAGAGCCAGTATTTTCTTTTCGTTTTCTGATCGACCACGCATCAGTGATTACATTCAAAAAATATTATTAAGTAACTATTTTCACCTTATAATTAACAAACAAATAAAAAAAAAATATCAAAATTTACACTCTACTGAACCCAGAGAAATTAATTCGTAGCTGCAGTATTTGAGACGCGCATATTTTACGCCGATGAGTGTTTATACTTATACTTTGATCTCGCCCGAAGGACTCCTTCCTTATCCAATCTATGTATCATAAAAATATGCAGTAAATCTATGAGCGCACACGAACCCGCACACGATCCATCCAACTGTCGGTGATACATCAATAAGAAACAATATCTTTCCCTCTGCTCATTAATTTTAAATTATCACATGGCGGTGTTTTTCCAATTGCAATTTATTATTTACATGATGTGTTCGTGTTTAAGGAAGAAGGGTGTTCATTACGGCTCATACGAGCTGACTCCATATACGTAAAGTTGCTTATCACAATGATTAATACGGCTGAGTAGCGTTTAAAGGTAAACATTCGGTTTTTACAGCACACGACTTACGACACGATTTAAGAATAGATTCGATTTGTGGAAACTAGTAACTGGAGTCGATGTTTCAACATTATTTTTATTGTTTTTATTGATGTATTAAATTAGCAACATATTGTATGTTGCTGAGGGGAACTTAGCATACAGGTAACTTAATAATTTGTCGCTTTGGATGCGAAAAACGTATTTACGTTGCTGTATACTTTTATTTATGTCATGCCTATACTTTTTATAAGTCGACAAAGAAATCCTACATAAAATACCTCTATTAATTTGCTCAGCTAACCAATTAAATCAATCAAGTCAAATAAATAGGTGTAACTTAATGAGAAAACATGCCACACCCAACTTGACAACAGGACATTGCTGTAACAAATTCTGGATTATGTTATAAAAAAGAAGTATTTTAATTAGAAATACATCAGAATAACACGGCTCTGGTAGAGAACCTGACAATCGATTTATTTATGATATATTGTGAATACACGCAACTATTTAAGAGTAACGACATTATATGTATGTCGTGCCGCGATCGCGCGTTATAAGATCACAATTCAATTTGATATCGACGTACCCAGTAAAATGTAACATCCCGTTTACATTTACAAGTCATATCTATTTTTAGCACCGAAGCGTGAAGCGAAAAATATGACGCTGATAATTTAACGTTATTAATTGACCGTTGCGGTACATCGACACGGGGGGTCCCGCCATCTGTTACGTATTTATTATACTGGAGTGACATTTGGACAGTTTAAGAAGTTCACGGAGATAAGGGGGCTCATATTATTATACTCTTAACAATTAAGTCGACCACCTCCGCCGCACCTATCTTTCCCGAGGTGTTGCGCGAGGTCAGGTGGGTGCAAAGAAAACAAGAATGTTTCAGCAATTCTTGTAATAAAATCGTTTAATTGTACACCAGCAAAGAGAAACACATACGTCATCACAAAGTTTTTCAAAACTTTAACAATTGAAACAAAATTAACGTGCACACGCTAGAATTCCCTGTGTCGCGGGTGGCATGGACGTACACAAATATGAGATCACAAACACCCAAGACCCGAGATATAATATTTGTCTGCCACATAAAATATCTGCGCCGGTCGAGAATCGTACCCGGGATCTCTAGCTCCGTAGGCAAGGTCACTATGAACTCGTCATCGGGATCGTCGATTAAGTACCGTGTTTAAAGTTTTTATTTGTTGAATATTTTCAAAGTACCCTCTCCTCCAGCAGTATGTAAGTATATAGAGTTTCAAGCGTTTAAACCAATTAACTCTAAATATATTAAATTACGTCTGAATTTCCGGACTATTTCATCCAGTCCACCCCTTTCATACAGCGTGCTCGAACGCCGCTTCCAGTGATCAGAACTCTTGTCCTTTTGAGAAAATTTCCGCATAGAAGCGAAGCGAAGTGAAGTGAACGCGTTCGTGATAAATTAGGTACTGTAAATGTGTATTTGTAGCTGTGTGTCGCATCATCAGTTGGCCCGTCTGTTCATTTGTCGGCTGTTCACACAAAAAACGTCATCAGAATCGTATGGTTCAACAACTACATCTACGCTCGCATAGATTTTAACGATAGCCAGTCATTAAAATATGGCTTCTAATGGACCGTTTTATTTCTTTGTATTTTGATCGCCACTTTATTTTATACACACACTTTTATTTTTATGTTTTGGATCCGAGTTGTTCGTTCCTTCAGTGTTGATCCGAGTTTCATTTTCGCAATCTTTCACCTGGTTTTCGCCGGAAGCACAAAAAAAGATTACGTCGTAAACAAGACAGTCTCTGGTACTAAATAATTATATTAAATTATAAATTATATATAAGTAACATAATTCACTCCTCATTATACAATTTAATATTTAATAAAGGATTTACTTTCAAACTAAACTTGTACTTGATTGTTTATTTAATCACCGGAAGTAACAATTGTCAGAAATATTGTAAAAAATGCAACTTCAAAATATTTAATGCTAACATAGTGTTGCAAAATAGTTTAACACCCGCTTAATAAATCTTTCATTACATGGTCAATTAAATGCGTCGAAGCATGCAGTGGTTACAGGAAAACGCAATACTAGAGATCATACTTGATTTTTAATTGATTGAAAAATGAAAGTCAATGATAAATTCTTCAATTCTTCTATAAGGGCTAGAACTCACTATGTTGTCACTAATGTATTTATTTTTAAGTGTCCAAAACATTCGTTACGTTTATTAGTAGAGAAAATTAAGGACTATAAATATTATATAATAATATTTATCATTACGTGCCATAAAACACATTTGATAATTTCAAAAGCTGCCATTAATATAAACCATATTCTAAGTTTCTATAGAGAAATCAAACAATTTACCCATGTACAATTTTTCTTCAAACTCACTTTTGTAACAGTATTTAGAATAACTTCATTATTAGTTCGGGAAAAGCGGAATAAAATAACTATTTCTATTCTATTGCAAGATAGATGAACATGATCGTAGCGCCATCTTTGAAAGAGTTGTAGATTGGCAGTAGCGGAGCCGCAGGTAACTATCAAAGACGTGAACGCACTTTGTGTGCGTATTCTACAGAGTAGTTGTCACTACATTTTTACGCTACCGAAATATTCAACTATTATATTTTATTCAACCAGTGTATCTAAGTAACAGTGTGTTGAAGTCTAGGCTTCCACATTTATAACAAGAAGTCAGTTCTCTCCAATGAGCCGCTAATGTACTGAAGTTACGTTTAAAAAAAATCTTCAGTTATTAAGTGAGCACTCCTCCTAAACATGCACCGTGCACATGATATCAAATCGGTAGTCTGTCGTGCAACATCCCATATATGGTCTACCGATAACGGGCGGCGGTGAATGTGACTCATATTTGAATAATAACCGCCGACAAGGTTCGCTCTGCGCACGCACAGGACGACAGTAGGCCATTTTTATTTAAATTAGCGAGAGGTGATGTGGTATAAATACCTACAAGTCTTTATTAAAATCTATAATCTCACTGGTGTAGATACACCCGTTCTCATAATGACATGTATTAAGGCCTTAGTCCACCTTAGGCTTAGTGTGGATTAGGGGATTCTTCAATATTATGAAGGATTGAAATATGCAGATTGCCTTATAATTTTTCATTCTTTGAAGGTGATAATTAGACACGTATATGAATAATAAAACTGCAACGAGGTCGATTTGGTACAGCAAATATTTTTTTGGAAATTTTAATGAAGTCAGCTTTTTATCGATATAGAGTTCAAAACATTTTTTTTGGAATTATTCTCTCTCTCCATCTGACCACGTATCATATTAAAACCACTGAACAGATTTAAATGAAACTTGGCATATTTGTAACTTATATTATGGATCATAATTTAGGGTATTTTATATTCCGGAAAATAATGAATCTCGTCCCGCAGAATAGAAAATAAAATAATATATATTCAAATAATATTTATAATTTTTAAAAACGTTAAAAAGCTCATTATTAAGACAATGCCGATGCTATTTCTAAAATTAAGTCGTAGGTTTTCCGAAGCTTAGCGAGGTGGATCACTAGTTGCCAATACACCATTATATGTATGTATATACCAATATACCATTTTCACAGAATTCCAACTCGTCTAAAATATGAGGACGAGCAACATTGAAATCTACTAACTTACTAACTTTTCAACTATTGCCTACTTACTGATTTGACATTTGTTGCATAAACTAAAAAAAAAAAATATACAACGAGTATCACTTCTGTTAAATGCTAAATCGTTTAAAATTCTATATAGAGATCACTTACTATTATATAAATATGCAGACAAACATACAGAAGAGTTGAAGGGGCTCTATTTATCCTTGGGTCGAAAACAACCAAAATTGCTCCTAGTGTGCCTGTTTAACAACGCATGTGGAGATGACATTAGCTCCCTACTGTTTACAGTCGTTGATCTGTGCCACCCAGTTTAATTAAACGGTAGACTTGCATGGCGGTTCGGTTCTTCAACCGCCTGGCCTAGCAGCCAACCTCACTCTAGAATCAACCATTGAATTGAGTGTGTCGGTTGCAGTCTTCGACCATCAATCCGTCGCCATCACCTTTGGTACCTCGGAGACGTGGCGGCGACCAAATACCGTTAGGTCGCCCGTGTACTCGTCTGTTGGTTATTGACATTGACATAAAAAAAAACAATCACCACCTCACTTATTTTTGTAGCGAAACAGCCGAGCTCGTGAGTCTGATACGTTTAATTTTAGACAAACTAACATAACGTCTCCGTGTGTGTGTACGGTCTTCAGTGACAGCTGGAATAAATTTCTGCAATAAATTTAATGTATCATTAATGGAATCTTTTAATGATTTCTTCGTTGTTTATGACCGTATTGTCTGCGTACAAAAGTTTGAATATATGAATATTTATTAGTTACGTTAAATGGTTTTAATGGCAGGTCTCCTAAGATTCGTTATATAGAAAGAAGCATGTTTGCAACAATATGTTTACTCAATCGACGCTTATACACACATGAAATAGGCAAAACTTGCAAATATGTACGTGACAAGGGGCGCGGGAGCGGGCGCCTAGCCCCGGTGAATTAGTCGCGTGGGTGGACGCGCGTTGTTCTCACGATAAAATTTACTGCATCAGCTACGTAGCTATGATTTACGACCGCTAAGGGGAACTGCGCACTTATCTATACCTATTTAAAAATGTGCCTCAAACAATTTGATCTGATGAAATACGATTGATCTAAATACGCTTCCATTGGTTTCCATCGAGTTTGGGATTCATGGGGAATAATATGATTGCCCAAGATATTTACCACTCGGTACACCTATACTAATAAAACTGTAACGGAGTCGGATCTGCACATAGAATAATTTTTGGAAATTTTAATGTACGTAGACTTTGTTATCAGTATTCTGCGGGATAGGAAATAAAAGTTAATATGGACATTTTATTAAGACTAATACAATTTGGCCGTCTCGCTGCCGGTATTACAATTATTTAGTATTAAAACAATGCGGGTGCTATTTCTTAATGCAAGGCATACATTTTCTAAAGAGTAATGGGGATGTGTTACTGGCGTCTAATAAAGTTTATATATAAATGTAATCTCTGTACTGGCTGATATCTCATGAGTTTTATCGAACCACGTTTGAGTTGATACTAAGGTTATTATAATCGCTTCTAATTTGATTTTCAGTTCGTATCGATATTTTTTTTGATTAATAGATAACCAATCAATCAATACTAACAAAAGGAACACAGACCTATCTGCACCGGCGCGTAACTTAGTACCTTTCTGAACAAAAGAACAGTTTCTTTTGAAAATTTCCATCCGTGACAACAAATTAATAAGTCTTCAATATATGTATTTTGTGTCCACCAACTGGGACTAATGCAGAACATTAATAAGCTACCCGTGCACAGACACGAAGAGTAAATTTTATAAACGAGGCTTCATACTATAAGGATAGCAAAAAAAAAACACTAGAATATATAGTACATTTCTTTATCAATAAATTCATATATTACAAACGCCAAACACTTCACTTGTAGATAGCACAATATAATAATCCCAAGTGATTGCAAGCCGCTTCTTTTACACCCTCACTATACAGCATTCTGACCACCCTCTCAAGTGTGTAGTGTTGCTGTTTCAAAAATGGTTTCCTTTTTTTACATATAATAAGTTAATGCTTGACAACAATCCCACCTGATGGAAAGCGATGATGAAGTCTTAGATGTCGAACGCACTAACTTACTTATAAAATACTCCTCTCTTTACAACAATACAAAAGCCAAGTAATACGTAAGGATATTTTAAACATCAAGTTCGATGTGTTAGTTGCCTTACGATTCGCGCCGCGTTACATTATCATCGAGCCGTTTTACGAATAGCTCGCGGAGCGTTGAACCACCGCATCGATGCCGCGAGGTTGGTATTTGTTCTATTACGATAGGTATGTTCACGACAAAGACACGGAGGCGGAATATCCCGTTTTTTCTATGGTAATAACCCGCCAGCTCCCGCTCGAGGTGTACCAAGCAACGAGAGACGAATAGTCGTATACATGCGAAATAATGGCACAAGGATCTAATTTTCGAATGCGCCGGTGTCTCGTATCCCGCGGTGCTCGTGCAAGGTACAAAGATTTTTAACACGCCCGGTGTTACTATGTTACCTTACTTTCGAATTGGAATCATAATATGTAGTAACATACTTCACTAACTACTAATACTTTATTGTTTGAGAGTCAGTCAACAAACAGCTTTACCGCTTCTTTGTCTGCAACGCGCCGGCAACACCCTTGCTGCTACGGATGGACGTATACGGGCAGCAGGGACTAATTAACATCATCATATGATACCAATCAGATAGCCCGACCTCCCAGTTTACTTAATCCACAATGTTTCTCCATCAAGTATATTCGTATAAAATTGAATGTGACAGACGGGCATATAGAGACACAGGCACGCGAGCAAATCCCTAAAAACACCGTTTTTATTTATTTTATCCCAACTTTAGACAGGAAAAATAATTCAATGTCAAGTCAAATTGGCAATTGGCAATGAAATCCTGATTGGATAAAAGCACTGACTTAGTGAGGGGCTATTCAGTGGAGTATGCAAGACCTTATTTCTCTCTCTGTATATTTTAAACCAGCGAATCGCCCTGGCTTCGCATTGGTTACGCATTTACTAATGAAGAAGAAGAAAAGTTTAAAAGTACATTTATTTCATGACATGTCTCATCTCTTTAGACTGCGCGTTGCTTGTTAGTCGGTGTGTCAGATGGTCGAGGAGCCAACTGAGCAGTTAAGCTGAACATGACATTTTTATTATTGAGATCTCCATAGCAAGTTACCAGCCAAATTATCGATACTTCCGGTGGATATTTAGAAAATTTAATTAATGTGAACCTTGTCGCAATAATTATGAACATAACAAAATAAAATCATCCAAATCTATGGAACCGTTCTCAAGTGATGATCTTTTGATTTTCATTTAAATACATCCCTGTTACTCTTATTGCTAAAAAATCCATCAACAGTTTTTGAAATTATCGCATTCCGAATAAAGACAATGTCTCATACAAAGCAACGATATAGTAATTACTCAGTGTCGATGTCACTCGGTACATCGACACACGGGGTGCCATATTACGAATCGATAACAATTGCCCGTTCTGTATTAAACGGCACATTCAGTCTCTTCTCTACAGTAACACGAGAACACTTGACGCCGAAGCGATCGCACCGGCTGGCGCGGAGCCAACGCCGGGGCTAAATTTTAATAAAAACCCGTAAGCATTGTTGAACATCTGTTGTGTGAATATTCCATGCTCTATCATAATAGTTTAAATTATGGTGCACTGCATGTGGTTCAATTTATCGTGGCCGAGATCGACGACCTCTCGTTGTATCGAGTACCCTTTCCTTAACGCTTTAAAAATAATACAAGTAAACATTACTTACGTTGATGTTCAAGGTCTCTAAGTATAATATATAAATATCACAACGGAACAATTATGAAAGCAATACAATATGGTCTTGCACACTTTAAGACTATCGAATTTATCACTTAACATAATTGAATGTAATTGGGTAGGTTTTGTTTATTGATGTATACAGAAGTCAAAGTATTATTTATTAACTATTTGTTGTCTATTATGGTATCCTATGAAAATCTCACTGAACTTAAAAGGTTTAGAATGTTTTTTGTAGCTAACGTATATAGCGGCTTCAATGAGATACTCTTGTATGGTGGATTTGTTTGGGTCATTCTATTTAACTGTTCTGATTGTTAACATTTCTTGTTTGAAAGATGACCTGTTTCGTCTGACCGTAATACGAGCTTTCCGCAGTTACAAACAATTTTGTAAACTATTTTTCTCATCCATGACCCGCCATTAACGTCCATCTAATGTCATCATCAGGTTCCTCTCACCACCGTAGTCTCGTCAAACCCATTCTAGCCGTATTGAGGCGGCTTAGAATACTCCCCCAATCCCATGCTGGTAGAACAGGGTGTCGTAAGAGGCGACAGAAGCCAGCCTGCTTGGTGGTAGTGCTTCGCGTATGGATTATACTATCAGTATTATTATTAAGTCCTTAATATTGTTAGACTGCCTGGTTAGCTATCACCCTCCCGCTTGAGTCAGCCGCCAAACGATTCGTCGTGTTTCGGCTGGGAGCTGGAGAGCCAGTACCTTCTTTTTAGCCTTCTTCTCATTCCCTGGCCGACAACGCATCGGTGATACCTTTGGTTTTAGCGATGTCCATGGGCAATGTTGACCACTTACCATCAGGTGGCTCGTCTGCTCGTTTGTCGGCTATTAACATTAAAAAAAAAATCCATGTTATTGGGTTGAAATACCGCCAACAAATAAAAAACACAGTACAGTCACCTTAAAAATTCTCTTTTTCTGTCTGAACGTAACAATCCTAAAAACAACAGATGGAACGATTTACGTGGTACTTTAAAGTGTATGGGTACCTGCACTTGTGAAACATCTATAAAGCGCCTGATAAAAGCGGGTACCTAGGTAACTATAACTACCATAACTATATGGGAGCGATCACTTTTATGAACGTACAGATAAGTTAATATTCTCCGAAGCGACACGAGGATGGGTCACACGGGGTTAGTCCTAAATAAACCGCCCGAGGCACAGTAGTTCTATTATTATTATTATTATTATAATTTCGTAGAAATTTGAAAATGGAATATTTTTTTTTAATTTTATTTCTAACAATCATTTGAGTAGGGCGAGCTGAAATAATGGAAAATATCTAGTAAAAAAAAAACAACATCATCATACTATCAACTTATCGGGCGAGAGTCATACGAGCACACTTATCGGCGCTCGAGCTCAGTGCCGTGTGTGTATGGAGAGCGTGTGTCGAGGTGTTACAAACACACTCGGGCACGAGTGCTGCCCAGGTATGTACGTATTTATGTCGAGTAATTTAAGTACAGTCGAAACGAAATGGCGAGTAAACGGCCAACATCATTAATATTTATATAAATAAATAATAAATAAGCGTTCACACATTCACATAGGATACACCCCGTGTTGCAGGTGGTATTGGAGGTACACAAATACATATGTCATCAAAAAAAACAAGACCCCGGAACAAACATTTACCTGTAACATGTCTCGTCGAACAGACAAGAAATCGAACCCTGGAACCCTCGCTGGACAGAGGGGTCCCCAATGAATAATTATTATATTTTATCGGTAAAACTGTACTTAGCTTCAATTACTTTGCAGCTCAGTACTGTGCACGGATCCGACTTCATAATGGAGGAAGCCTGGAGCGTGGACCACGAAACACCAATGAGGATTAATGAAGGCTTCAGTGATCAAACCAACTGTCGGAAGTTCTCATGCCACTCGATGACCTCCGAACTCCGACGACTCGGCTTAACGACTGCTACCTGACAATTACGACGGAGATCGACGGCTCGACGTGCCCGTCGAAGCACGGAACCACTTAAAATATCATACCACAACCGGTCACCCGTCAGACTACCGATCGTGCTCGCAGTTGCTTAACTCTACCGTTGCATACCGTTTAAGATCGACACACGCCATTGAGCTAAGAGCCCTTGAAAAATGTACCTACATGTTTACCTACAACACGTAGTTTACAAATACACCCTTCCAAACAGGCTTGTGAAAGTATCTAACAATGGAATTCCAAAGTGTCGACAAAACAAAAAAATAGTATATACATATAACATCTGGGAGAACACAAGAACAGATTTAAAAATTATTTGGAATGCATTGTTACTTCAATATGTACGATACGATTTCCACGTAACATATTATTTATTGATTACGAATAACACTCAGTTTTGTTTTACAAAGGAATTAATTTTAACTTAACCCATAAACAGTATTACATAGAAAGTTTTAATGACATTCTGAAGTACTTACATAAATAAAATTGCTTTATTTATTTAGGATACTTTACATCCTGGAAAATACTGAATGTGCTCCCGCAGAATAGGAAATGGACACAATGGACTATGGACATACATTGAGATTATATTAAAGGGGCAGTTAATAAAATTTTGATTGCCTGGCTGCAGCAATGTGAAAAATAATGTTTGTAATTCACAGAACTGAAACCCATTCCTAAAAATGCGGGTGCTAATTGTAAACGTGACGCTTAAGTTTTCTGAAGCGAAACAGGGACGAGATATTCGTTATTATTGACATAATTTCAATTTGCGTGCGATTCTTTGTGCAAAATTGTAATTGCGTTATGGCGTTATTGAGTTTTCTTCTCGAGTCGGCAACAATTTCTAATAATTTTATTAAATTTTCGCTGTCCCGTTAGTAGGAACACGATCAACGGACCAACAGAAATAATAATATTTGTTATAGAAATTAGTTTACGCAAAAAATTACATCACTTTGTATAGGATTACATATGATAATAAAAAACTAAATTTAAACCAGCCTTCATAAGGAACCACAGAAAAATCTTTAATTTTGATATAGTTAAACGATTGAAATGATCCGCGAGAACAAACCAGCCAACATACAAATAACCCGTCCAACTTTTTTCAATATCTTAGTTATGATTTAACTGACCAAATTTTCTGGGAAATGTAATAGAAAGAGAATGGAAAAAAAATACATACAGATATTATTATATTAAGATTGTTGACATTGATAACACGAGCGAGTGGCCGTGGGCAGTTGTCAGTACTGTGACGAAACAATTCTTATAAATGGATTATTTGTGTTTGCGTTCACATTTGTACAAATGGTTGGAATCGGACCACTCCAATGATCCAGGTTACCAGTAGACGTCGAAGATACATTTACGAACTAAAATTTGATTCCCATGTTAGGTATATCAATAAGCTGCAGACATATTCAATGTTGCTGTTATTTCTTTTGACATGGAAATATCATCCGAGTAAGTAGTCCATTTATATTAAGTAACTAACGTTCTACTACAAACTATCAAATGTGAATCCAATTTGACAATTCCAGTGGATGTTAAGATTCTTCGCCTGCCTACAATATCCTCTCTAAATCAACGGTGAAATGCTTTCATCATCATATTTTAGTTGCAATGTTGGAAAGTCGGTTTGTTCCTTATTGTTAAAGCTAAGATCCAGTTTTAATTGCTTGTCTGAAATGCAACTCCTCATTTGTAAGAATTTGTAAAAGTCCTCAAGACAAAATATCGCTGCTTGCTGGAAGCAACGTAGGTGATGAAAAAATTAAGATGTGACAAAAATAAAATTAAGTTTGCATTAGACATAGGATTGTAACAAAACTTCTCTGCAATGCAAGTTAAATTACAATTTAACCATTTCAATAAACGCTTCATCTAATATTGCATAACGTTATACATCGTCAACACGACACTTAGGGCAAAGGGCACGGGATGTGGGCGGGGGGATTGTGGCAAGTTTCTCGTGAAGCAATATCGAACTCGTGAAGAAATACATTTGCGAAATATTCGACTGTTTCACGTTTCCACGTTTGCGTGTCAGACGCGGGTGAATGTAATTTGAGGTATATCTACGGTTTTACGACGAGATATCTCGTAGCTTTGAAACGAATTACCAGATATCAGGTCTCGCTTTCTTTTGTGATCCTAATAATTTATTTGAACCTTTCTATATAAAACAATGGAGAGAATTATACACCACGATAAAATAGGCTTCAGGATAAAATTTAGGATAAGCTTTAGGACTCAGTAGACGGGTACAAGTTTCGTAGTGTCTAAAGAAAAGTTAGGGAACTCAAGAGCTCCTTCGGTTCTGCCCGTTTGGATATTGTACAAGAGAGCCACTGCTGTGTGTTCAAATAATGTCGAGAAAATCTGTCGAAGACATTTTACGGTCGGTTTCAAGAACCTATCTATTCCTCACATCTGTTTATCGGTCCCCTGTTTGTATTGTTTGTACTTACCTACATTCTTTTTTTATATACATATCAATTTAATGGATAAAAATTCACTTTGTCTCTTGAAACGCAAAAATATAGCTACAGCTGCTATAGTACGATCTTCTAATCGGCAGTAGGAGATAGATAGGTAATTCAAATGATTGAAATAGTTGATAAGAACCATATACAGAGAACATAACCAGGAACATTTCTACAAGTAGGTCGAGAATACTTTGCATATAAAAGCATTGATATTTATAACATAGACTATAGTTAAGGTTATGGTCTTATTAAGGGTTGGTTAAGAATCTCCACGGGGATCAATGTTCACATGGCACTCGAGGACCTGCAAACAGGCACCGGTGAACTGCATTCTCAAGTCCAAACCCAACTTAACAACCGCAGAGACAATGACCGGTCAGATAGATGGTCGCTCCAGTCGGTCGTTGTAATACTTCGGCGTCGATTATATTGCTGATGTATCGCATCCACGGGCAATGTTGTCTACTTATCGTCGGATGGCCCACTCGTTTGTCGGTTATTTATAAAAAAAATCTGGTTTTCAATGCTATAAAAAGTGGGTCCATAATTTGATAATTTACACGGTTTCAAGATTCAATGGGGCGTGGGAGGAGTTGGCGGCGAAGGACGGTTGGCGGCGAGAGTGACGTAAGAATGAAGGTTTAAAAATTATATCATTGTGAAACAACCATTTGGATAGATTGAATTTAGAAGTAATTGTACAAAAACTGTTGATCGATGACTACAAACACTTCAGATTTTAACAGCCACACGTTTATGCCGTAACATTAAACAATAGATATGATTTTTCTCGAAGATTACTCTCGTTCAAGTTACAAGACTAAAGGCGTGGGGTCGTTCCTCGGTAATTAAGATTAATCGGCAATGGTTAAATCCAATATGGATCGTAAGAACTGCCAATAGGATAAACCGTAGGAGTTACAATGTTACACACTCGGGAACATTCCGTGCAATCTCGAGTCTTATCTTAATACTTCCTCACAATGAAAGTCGCCTCTAAGCGACATTTAATGGCCGATTCACCCCCTCGATGCAAAATGTAGTACTGTTATCGATTTGACGTGCCAATCTTCATTGGTTTTTAATGGCAAAGTCCCCTAGCTTTAACAAATTTTGATTTCCCCCGTGTACCATTTGAATTCCGTACCCCAACGTTGTTAAAAATATCTCTCCTTCTAATTTCTGTAATCATCTACAACGCATTCGTGAATGTTCAGAACATGTTTGGAACTGCAGCAATAAAACTGGCAAAGGCAAGCTATACAGTGCACACCGTTTTTGGAGTATGGTAATCACTAACCACCGATCTCTATAATATAGGCTAGGGATGATATGGAGCTCCGTAACCGCAATCGAAACTATCAGATATCCGAGATAAAAATATATCCGAAACCGTAACCGAATCCGATAAAAATGTTTCGAATAATTTCGACAGGTTTTCGCCGGCCGAGCCGATACACTAGCCGCGTCGCTTTCGTTTTCACAGAAATGAGAAATTACACTGTTGTTGGGACAGTCCAAAAACAAGGAAAATTTTGTAGGTACATTTACAATACAAGGAAATATCCTTTGTGATCCAGCATTTTGGCACACCATCAAAATGTAACACAGTAGAATTGTCAATTGGTCGGAGCTTACCCATTAGGATTAGGATTAGGATAGATTCAGAGGGTAATTCAGCATTTGGTATGTCAACTTAGTCGTAAATAACTGATATCAATGTTGTCCTTATTGAGGTCAATCATGAGCTCATCCGTGGGCTGCATGAACAGTTTAACATCACGGACCTTACAAGACGCTCCCACTCAAGGATCAAGGGATGTGTCTGTGTGTAAATGCACCTATTTAAATTGTAGTTGTATAAAGTTTACGTAAAACTAACAATATTTACGTTGGGATATAAACAATTATTATTATAGTTTATTATTTGTAGGAGAATCCACTTGGTGTTATGTGTAACACATCAATTAAAAGTGTACCGAGTACGAAGTAAGGAATGGCCCTAGACCCTAGGACACATCCGCAGTGTTGCAAAGACGGGTAATATAATGATAAGTCGACGTGAAGTATTATGCAGCGGCGTGGGTGCAACCAACCGCATAGATACAGCGAATCTCTGCGGTATTGCATAACTTTGCCTCGCGCCAGGCCAATTACGCGAGATGCCAACGTCCCTTGCACATCGGCAGACTCGCTGGCATGCTATGTAGTGGGGGTTCAATCTCTGTATCGGAGCTATTTCTACCGCGAATGCTTCGTTTGGGGATAAATATCTAAACAGATGCTACGTTTGGTTGTAGGAATTGAAGGAATCATATTTTTCAATCACGTGGTCACATTTTTATCCGGGCACGACCTTGCCAGTCGACTGACGCAGTAGTGAGGTATGGCATGTCAATTGTCCCCTAACTGGCACAATTTAGAATGTCCAGCTCGGACTGTGCGATGCCGCAGGGATGTGTTGATGCACTTTTTGTAAAGAATTCCTGGCGCGTCCTTGCCACTTCATTTATTGTGTAGTAAGCTTTAATGTATGCAGTGAGCATGGTTAGATGGTGAGCGCAGGCTGTGCGATAGCAAAAGAATGTGTCGGGTGGTATCTTCTCTTGTCATATCATTAAAAGCCTAAGAATAATCTCAGTTTATGTACTGATGGCTCAGTTTAAAAGCTACTTATAAGAATAACACAATGTTCATTAAAAAATTAAAATCTCGATAGTCGCACGGCGCTTATGGAGTCTCCAGTATGTTGAATGAACACATCGGTGTAAAATGTACAAAAATCTGTGCACTGGATTCAGTTTTTCATTCCATTCATATCGATACATAAATGAAATATAAATTCTATTTACCATACGGTTTCCATCAAGCTACTTACACAACTGAGTTTAGCGAATCTTATTCTGTCTAAGTTAGTTGAGGATTTCCGGCTGCCTACAAACTGTTCACCATACATTGAAAGTCATGCAATATCTTGGCGATGCGTGTTGCCATTACACCCACACTGCGTAAAACCAACGTAACATTAATCTTCTTTATACAGTATTTGGTTTCGGATTTATGGCTCAATCAATACGGAATATCCTTCACTTCCTACACCTTACGCGTTCTAGTGAAATCTCAAATAGATCTGTTGAATATGAATCACTTTTGTTAAATCATATGAAAGTTGGAAGTTGAAATCTAAATATTGGGTTGCAGGAAAAATAACATTAATACGCAATAGATGATGGCTATCATTCTTTCGTAGGTACTATTGATTGTTAATAACGCATTCCGCTACTTATAAATATATTTGCGTCTAATAGTGACCACGTAAATCCTCACCGAATTCACAGTTTCATTTAATATTCACTGAATATAGTTGCTTTCTCAAGATGGTTCAAGTTACAATACTTTCGAATAGGTAGCGCTGTACGCGACTTCCATTTTCAATTATGTACATCGTACAACTAAGTTCGTTCTAGCTAGTATTTGAATGTAACGTTATACCTAAATATTATTCTGATAGTGGATTTGAAGAAATTCTGATAGTGGATTTTGTAAATTAAAAAAACTGTTAAATATTTGGTTAACAACTCGTATATGAGGTACTATGAATTAGATACCCGAAGAGGTGAAAAGTTTAATATTAAATTATCAGATCAATCTTATTTTTGTAGAAAATTCCTGGCGCGACCTTGCCAGTTCATTTATTGTGTAGTAAGCTTTAATTCTTTGATTTCGTAAATTCTACGACGTAGCGCTCTACTCGCGATCGCGCTTGGAAGTTATTTGTTTAGCATGACAATTTAAAACAAATACCAAATATATAATAAAATTTAAAAATAATACTAAAGTTATGGTTTTGTAAGGTAAACCCGTAGCGTGGGCGCCCCCCTCACCGCGCGCCGCGAGAACGTGTCGCGTGCCGCTGTCATTACGCAACTTGTTTAGTGAGGTATAGAGTAATATCGATATTTTTCTACCATTGTAGTACTAAATACTTTGTGTCTGAATAGTTATATCATCGTTACAACGCAAAATTGTCCCACACTCCCACGGTTGGCCTCGGATCTTTTCTGACTATGAAAGGGATTAACGTCACGCTGGCGAATTGCGGGTTGACAGATTTCACACACTTTTGAGAACATTATAGAGAACTATCAGGTTTCTTCGCGATGTTTTTCATTACTGAATTAAGTAACGATTAATTTGTAACAATTTTAAAATTAAAGATGCGTGCTGGATCAAACTCTAATCTCCGATGCGAGAGAGACGTTCAAACTACCGATCTACTACTGCTAATACTTTTATGATAGTACTTATTAATAAGGACTACTTATCTCTTTAATCGGGTGTATGCGACTTATTAGTAGACATGGAAATTACTTACATAGCAAGGTAAGTTTTTAAAAGCTGTGCATTACAAGGTTATTACCATGAAATAGTTAGTTTTTAAGCTTATGCAGTAAATTTTGTGTGTAAAATGAAAAACTATATGTCACAAATACTATACATTATTCAAGCTACGTTTTCATTCCAAGGATCTATTAATACTAATATCTAAAACCCAGCACAATCATAAATTATTGATTAAGAAAAATTCTCACAAACCTCTACCTATCTTTTGAAATCATCTCTAATTGATACTTTACATACCTTTATGCATCCATTTTTTTTTCATTCCTCAGTTCCATGTATGCAGCAAATTATTTTCTTCGCAATTTAAATCATTAATTGTGTAGCGATCGATAAAATACCTACGCATATTTTCCGAAAATCGTATATAATATAATGGTTATTGCTTTAAATATTTAAAAGGTCCCATTTTATTATAATGGTAACTACAAACAATCACAAAATCTGCTATCGTGGTCTCAAACCATCGATACACCCACCCGCAAACGATACTCCGACATCACTATCACACCGTATATCTTAATCTACACAGAATATCAATGAATGGCCACTCCACGAGGACGTTTGGTAATTGACAGGCGGTTGTTTATGGCGGATAAAGAGGCAAGTTATGAAATAAAACCTTATCGATGTTTATGGTTTTGTTTCATTTTCGTCATTAAATTTTCTGATGTGTTTCGTAAACGCCCGTTAAAATTTACCTTTCGTGCGGTTTATCTTACTTACAGTGTGTCACGCGTCCAGGTTTTTGTGTCGATGTGGTTTGACAAGCTTTTCACCAACTCCGGTATCTATAGCGCATCGTATCGACATACTCGTATGTATTGTAACCATAATATCATGTTTGTTTATCTAATTATGTGTTAGCTTTCATATTAGTAATCGCCACGTCAAAAAATCCTAAGCTCCTATATATGTATTATTTTCGAAAATCTCTGTCCAATATTTCAGATTTTCACGGAAACCGATTTAGTTGTCTTTTGATAATAAATTAACCAGGTTTTTTTTTTTATATATTTTGTGTACATGTAGACGAATAACAAATTTTGTATTTCATTATCAAGAATAATTTTTATATTTAAATATATCGTAGAATTCAACATCTGTCCTGTTTTGTGATTTGATACAGCTTATAATATACAAAATAAAACGTTTTACTTATAGAACCTCGAAAGATAAAATTATAACTTTATAGTAAATAACAGTTCATTCATCATCATTCATTCATCAAGTAACATATAAAATACTATAAATATAAAGTTCAGTCGTGGCCACGTTCGATGTGACTGAATCGAAACAAACACCATAAAATATGTGGACCTATATATATATCAAGATGATATAATTTACGAAATCGTAAATAATTGCTTTTCAAAATATTACCACGACATATACCTTATTATCGGCAAATTAGGCGCAATAAAGTTACGTGTTGTATGTACCACCTCAAAGTCCATTTTCAACGCGAACGTCAATCCTTTGCGGGTGAAATGGTACGCAATCGAATCACACAGCACAAAGTGTCTCGGATAACCCGGGGCTCGCCCGCCCTCTCGCATCCGTTTGCTATGCGGTCAGCTTAATTGAATAACTTTATAACAATATCAGTTCTAAAATTACTTTGAAAGTTCCAGGGCGGTGAGGTTTTCTAGCTGCCGGGCTGGAAACCTCTCTCTGAATATAATTAACTGTTAAACAATTTTTAAACGATTTATTATATTAGCTATGAACACACTGATTTATTTCAATAATTGTACTTATATATATTTTTTTATTGCTTTTTTTTTTTTACGGACACGATAAATTTCCTGTAACGATAAGAACCTACTGCAAGTGTTGAAGTTCAAAAATTCAGACCTCCATCACACATTGCAGATTAAGGTTCAAGGTTTCAAACAGCGCGAAATTTTGTAAGTTCAGAGGTTGTGGGAAAGGTAATCACTGGAAGCACCTTTTTAAAAACATCTTTCACCATTAGAAGGGTACATTATTAGAGACGGATGTAGGTTAAATATAATATATAGATAAACACGGAAAAATAAGCTAGAGTCATGATGATTTTCACATTGTTTTGTTTATACTATGTAGAGAGAGTGCGATTTATACCTACACAATATCTACTGAGATAAATAATTGTTCAACTCAAACGGAGTTGGGACGGGCTGCCAATTAGAAATAAATAGGTGCGTAAAACTCGATAAACTGTGACTAATAACACATCTTAGTCAATTTAAGGTTCATTACTCTTATGAAGCCTCGCAGAAGGAACATTCATCTACCAGATTAATTTAACGCAATCCAATAACAAAAAAAAAAAACTAACTTGGTCGGACATCGCCTGCGGACATTTGGTCTTGCTTAATTAATTGAATAACTTTACAACAATATTAATTGGTATCGCCAGTTAATTTATTCCTAGTTATTTTCGTTTACGTTCATAACTAATTGCTTGTCTGTGGAATTAACGCAAGCCAGTATAAGAATTGCCCGTTATCAGTGGTCTATGAAAGCCACTTTTCTTTTGCGAACCGTCGGAGAAAAAAGCAAGCTGCGAACGTACGTCACACGATAAGCGACGAAAAAGATTTTTGAACAGTTTCCCGCGCGCACCTTATATTTAAAAAGAAGCTGAGCTCAGGACGAAAGAGAACGTGTTGTTACCCGCGGGCGACGTTCTAGAAGATTCGTCAAGTACTGTTGTGAGCAAATCTTAATTTATTCTATAAACAAGTCGTCTTCATATTTTAAAGTTTTATACAGTCCACAAGCAGCGATACCATTAATTATAAATTTGGATATCAGCCAAACAATTCTAATGTCGGTTTTTAGTTTCAACATGCTGGAGTGGAATTCTGCATACACCATAAATATTTCATACTAACGTTTCCAGTTTTATGATTTTGATACTTTGACTGATTTTTATAATTATAATTCATATAAATCACAATTTTTAACTTGATAAAACTGTTATTTAATGCCTCATCAAATATATTGAATATCAAAACGGCTCAACTATGGAGCATGATATGGTCATCTATGATTAAAGCTTTAATTAAATTGTTTGTGAAAAATGTTTCTAGGGAACACTTGTTAATATTTTATTTAAGTTTTGTGTAAATATAAATTTAGATATAACATATACGCAGTTGCATATGTATCACATGCAAGACGTCCATGTTGACATAATCTATTCGTGATTGTAGTTGTTATATGTATATTGCCGTATTGGGGCGGCTTAGAATACTCCCCCCAATCCCGTGCTGGCAGAATAGGGTGTCGTAAGACGCGACAGAAGCCTGCCTGCTTGGTGGTAGGGTTTCGCGTAAGGATTTTATCATTAATATTATTATTATATCATTAATATTATTACTGGTATTATTATCGCTCCGTGCAGCCTGCCTGGCTAGCTACTACCCGCCTGCTTGAGTCAGCCGCCAAACGACTTGTCGTGTTCCGGCTGAGAGCTTGACGGCCAGTACCTTCTTTCTAACTTACTTCTCATTTTCTGGCCGACAACGCATCAGTTTTAATCATCAGACTTTAGTCTTCGTGTCCATGGGCGACGGTGACCACTTACCATCAGGTGGCTCGTGTGCTCGTTTGTCGGCTATTAACATATATATAGTATATACACACACACTCAAACACAATGTCTTAATGTCTCACTCGGGAACCAGTGTCTAATAATAAAATAAACATCAAATCCATGTGCAGACACNNNNTGATTTAATATACATTTAGGTACATACAATTAGGTACATAAAGAAACTATATGGTATAAGCTGACTCCTCTATCTGTTGTAACTTTTTATCGAATTTTATGATAAATGATATTTGGTCTTTGGGTGAATATAATTTATAGTGACACACTACAATAAGGGTGGTACCGCCCCGTTACTGGCCAAGACAGCAGTAATCCCGCTGGCTGGTTCTCTTATAAGCCTGAATTTATTTTTAAAACAGTTGAGCTGTTGTCAGATTTTATGAGAATAATAGACTACATAGTATAAAACAAAGAATATGTTTGTTTGTCTGAATTCGAAAATCTTAAAAATTACTATGGTAACACGAAGAAGGTTTAAGTGGTTGGGGAAATATGAAAAATTATGAAATGCCTGATAAATTTACACAACAGGTAAAAATTGTTTCTAGTAATTATAATTGGAAGAAACGCGTGTACAAAAAGTGAAGCGGAGACAGATTACTAGGAAGATGAAACTAAACATTTAAATCGCTTTATAAAAACTACGGATAAGTTTTCAAGTGCTTTGTGGAACATGTATAAAAAAAAGAAATATATCTTTAATAAAATATATCAAAAGAGTAAATGAAACGAAAAATCAAATGGAGGGTAGAAAAAAGTTAAAACGAATACACATACTGTATAAAATAAAGTCCACGAAACCACAAGCCAGTGAAAAATTTAGAATAATTAACGAAATACATGCATATAACTGCATGATTTGTGCTGCGGGTCGAGCGAAATCGTACACCGTCGAATCAGTGTTCAAAGTGAATAGATAATTGAAACCCGCGGCGTATCAAGCTCTATTCCTCTTCATTAAATACGTACGGTCAGCGTCAAAAGCGTAGCACTACCGGTAAGTGCTAATGGATCGATTCACACGTCATTTTATTTACAAATAGACCCAGTCGATTTACGAGGTCCTAGTTCATAAATCCATTAAAGGCTCCACCACAGGTTCCAGTAACAAGAAATATGCAGATTTTCTCACGATATATAACTTCACCGACGTAAGTGAGAATTAATTTTTAATACACACATAACTTCGAACATAAGAATTGCGCGCAGATACGAACCCGGGCCCCCGGGAGACCGAAGTTCGATCTCTAGTTAGCTGTTAGTTCTCTAGCTGTTACATATTTTTTTATTATTAAATATCGAGAGTAAATTTAAATGATGAAACCCATTACCCGGCAATAGTAAATTAACGACGTCGCTTTAACCTCGTAACGTTGTAGAAAAAAATATAGTTTATTTATTACACTGAAACTACGACCGTGCAGCTCCGTCATCATCATCTATCTCGGCCGGACAACGTCCACTGCTGGGCGTGGGCCTCCCACAAACATCTCCACGACGACCGGTCTTGCGCTGCCCTCAGCCAGTGGCTTACCGCGACCTTCACCAGATCGTCGGTCCATCTCGTTGAGGGTCTACCCACTGAGCGTTGTCCGGTGCTAGGTCGCCATTCGAGAACCTTTCTCGTCATTTCTGATTCCATCACTTAAGGAAATATCGAGCATTGCTCCCTCCATTGCCCGATGGGTGACCTCGAGCCTTATGAGACCCATATTTAGTGGCCATGTATCGCTTCCGTACGTCATCGCTGGCAATACACACTGGACAAAGACTTGCGTCTCGAGACACCGCGGAAGCTTGCATGCGAAGATTTTCCGTAATTTCCCGAACGCTGCCCCTCCGACACGGATAGGGCGAGAGACCTCTTTCTCGAAGTTGCGACATACCTAACTGGACTGTCTGTCTGCAGCTTAGTTCGTAGTATTTCTAGTTGTCGAACGAAAGGTCCCAGACTCGATACTAAGTGGCCGTTAATGTGACAGATAAATGTTTGTTCTCGAGACTGTACCATTTCTGTGTATCGATCGTGTGTTTCCTAAGCTACTTGCAAAACAGAATATTCTTAGTAGGTACGTATGATGTGAGCATATATGATTTTTATTTTTATCCGCAGTTAATGTAGCTGTCGATTAACACCCATATCAAATCAATATCAATATCAAAACCTGTTGCAACTCATTTCTCTTTATCGGAAATTTCATTTAGATAATTGTAGGAACATTCCCTTGTCCCATAACAAATGGCAACATTGTATTCTTGAACTACTCTCTATCGATGTTTTCTTTCTACTTTCCGAACATAGATTAATCCGAGCACGGCCTCTCTTCAGGCACAACCATCCAGAATCTCGCACCATGTTTCATCCTTTAGACAATACGATACATAAACTTAATATTATATAGTCCATATAAGTACTCTACTTTTGATGCTGACTGTACCCAAAGATAATACGTAGACGTACAATACAAAATCAATTTACTGAGCGGCGAATTATTAATGCTACATTTGAATTGGAAGTTATCAAACAAAAATGTTTACATTATAACAACAGGCAGCAACAACAATAACAAAATTCTCTTCGTTGAAGGACAACAACCACAACTGGTAATTACCATAACAATTAATACTTTCAACGCTTTACCCCCTTTAACCCTGGAAAGCGATGGTATCTCGTCACTGAGGTAGCTCGGAGCGTACTCCAACAGACTATTGCACTGCGGATTTGTAGAATGATTAATGACCAACCATAGTGTTTGAACTTCTTACGCTCCTCGTACAGCTCAGCTCCAGCATATCTTAACCACTGCTTTCAAACGACATCAATCGCCATCGACGGCTTACACCTCTGAAGCACGAGAGCGCCTAGAAAATTTAATCACCAGCGACCACCCATCCAACCACCGACCGCACCCGTCGTCGCCTAACACGGAGTATCAATTATAGTTGGACGCCCCGCTCACCGATCACGCCCCATACT
This sequence comes from Megathymus violae, assembly GCA_003671415.1. Lineage (NCBI taxonomy): Eukaryota > Metazoa > Arthropoda > Insecta > Lepidoptera > Hesperiidae > Megathymus > Megathymus violae. The sequence continues at coordinate 2,828,751 of PDGT01000030.1, read as the reverse complement.
GACAAATATAACTTCAACTGCATTCATTAAGTACACACAGTAAACTCGATATAATCATTATTATCATTATAACGCCCTGCCATTAGCGCTTGGATCTCGAATCAGTCACACGGAGCGACTCCTTGATTAATTACACGCCATAAAGTTATGATTGGACGCAATGACAAGCGAATTTAAACTGTGTCACGTAGTGGTGCAGCCCCTAATGGAGTGCCGTGACATTACAATACGCTCGGTAATAATGCATTAGTCATATGTATATGTCTGATACATAGCTAATAAGACATCGATATACGGTAGTGTAAGGAAAGCATTTTTGAAACAGTAACACTATATACTCGAGAGGGTGGTCAGAATGCTGAATACTGAGGGTGTATAAGAAGCGGCTTGCTATCAGTTGGGATTACCCACCCTCACGCTAAACAGCGGGGTTTGTTACCAGGGGCCCCTCGAGCAACTGCCCTGGCAAGGAGAACTCCTTCGAATCCCGAATTCCCCACGCATGGGCCGCGTCACTCTCTGGTCGCAAGCCGCATAGGATACCTCAAAGACAGTTGGAATTATTACATATATTGTGATGTCTAAAAGTGAAGTGTTTGGACGTGTAACTGTGAAGTGTTTAGTGTTTCAAAAATATTTATTAATAAATAAGTGTGCTATACATTTAGTGTTCTTTCTGGTTAGTGTTCATGAGTATGAACGTAAAGGCGAGTAATGAGCAGGGACTTGATCGTCGTACTCATTTAATTTATAAAAGCATTAGTGTGCATGTTATTTTATTGCAATCTAATTGGAACACACTAATTGGGAATAATGTCAAAATTTACAATATAATAAAGATAATTAAACAACCTTTTTTTATTTATATTAAATTAAAGAAGATTATGATAGTGTCAATCTCATAGTAATAAAGACCCACAATGAAAACCCAAAATAAGTTGGGACCCTACTTGAAACAATGCTTATATGAAATGTTTCCGGCTTTTTACATAAAATAAATTAATGCTCGACAACAATCCGCCCTGCTGTTCAACGGTGATGAAGTCTAAGATGTTGAACGCAATATAAAGCCTCGAAAAGCCTACTGACTCTCCCCTTGAGACTCACACATCATACGTAGAGCTAGTTCACTGCAACGGCAATGTTTTGCATCGTTGAATTTGGATCTTTGTTAGAGATAACGTTTGTTTTAGACTTCACATACCTTTCAAAACATTGTAGTATTGCGGCTTGTTATAAACCTCTCAATACTAAGTGGATAAAATAATAGTGTACGAACAATTCCTAATCATTACACAACTGACTTTTATGTCACATGACATGATATGATTGTGGAATTCTTATATACACTATAATGGTTTCATAAATAATACTGTGAGCGGATACTCGTTCATACCGAGCGCTGTGTCTAAAATATGAGATGTGTTGTAGTAGAAATAACTTGTATGGATATAATGAACTTAGATAATGTCTGACTTTTAAAAGTGATGCACAGTACAGTAAGGAGAGTTCTATTGCTTACTTATTTAATACAAAAAAATACATTTCTATTTTGTTAACCATACAGTAATTATCAGATAATATTATGTACTCGCGATTGATGATTTCTAATCAATTTGACGTTTTTACTATTTACTATTATATGAATGTTTGAATAGTGATACAAATAAGAAACCACAAACGCATGCAAAATACAGATGCTTTCTCGTTAAGAAAATGAGTAACATATTTTAATATCTCAATGCGAATGGTCCTTATACTATAGATATTGCGTCCGAAAACGTCACTTTATTACTTTTTTTAATGATTCCATCCAAATATGTTTTACTCGCATATGAATTTATTGTCTGTATCACTACGTAGATAATGTATTAAGAAAATAAACATATCTATTTGACATTTCAACAGAATAACTATTATCCTAGCTTTTACTTTAAATATAGTTAGTTACTTTTGTAAAATGATCGTCAAAACCTCCGTGCGTTCGGAAATACACCTCCTGCTATGATATACAGGCGGAGGCTGTACTGAGCGCACGCTGTACCGATTGGCTGATTACAACGGCAATCAAAGCCTTCACTGAAGGGATATTGCATTTCCGTTGGGTACGAGTATGCGTCGTGCTTGGATATAAACCGATCGAGGGACTTGGGGATTACGGTTTAATGTTGTGAGGTACGAATATTACATCAATCATAAATATAGTTGAATGATGCAATAATGGTATTTACGGATAAATTTTTATTATTTTAATTAATATTTCACATTTATAAAACTGCATCTTTAAAAATAAATATATGGAATTTTCATGCGTGTCTGTCTGTAGTGTTTGGTATATTTGGAACTTATTTTATTGGTCAAATATAGGATACCTTTCATCGTGGGAAACTGATCCGTTCTTGCGGAATTCTCCAAAGCGAAGGGAGAAGGATTACTGGTAGTTTCTAATACTTGTAACAAAATGTGTAAACTTATAAAACAATAATTTATTATATTATTTCTTTTTTTCTATGTGAATGATTTTCATGCAGTTTGTTTTCGATTTCTGTTCATCCGATAAGAGATATGAAAACTCGTGCGTGTGTGTGCGTGTGTGTGTGAACACTGTCTCATACACATGTGACACCATATTTGTAATATGATTTTAAAGTGACAAAATCGTGGACATTAAACATTTTATTTGCAACAGTTTTCTCTTTACCTATATAACGAAAGATCAGCACAAGCTCGTCATATAAATGTAATTGAAACAAGCGAATGAGATCGGTCATACTGTGGCAGAACATTCAACGCTCAACTCCATGTGTTAGGGCCGACAAATACAATTTATCTATACGGAAAAACCGTATTTGTTTTCCAACTTAAGAAGGGTTACCTTAATGTTATTTTGAATCTTGATGAAAATGGAAAGGCTTTTCGCAGTAGACGCCAACCCCTATGTATATTCGCCGAAACCCACTTCAGAATAGTTAGCGATCTATACGATGTTGCCTTATACCGCCGCTTCTTAATATATGTACGTGCGTTTGTTCGGTTACTTTACAAATTAATTTGCCTTTATGTACATAAATATTTTTAGTATACAAGGACTATATAATTATAGCTATTTACGATAACCGTGATACATTTCAAATCCTCCAGGTATCCAGTCGAGTACCGGTCTAAAATAGAGTTGGGTTTAATATAAAAAGTGAGCAGGCGGGCCACCAGATGATAAGTTGTTATCCCCGCCAAGAAGAAACAAGAAGGGGATACGCATTTTAATTGGCTGCCCCATACTGCAACCGAAAAACGTAAAAAAAGGTTTCAAGATTGATTCTAGAAGGAGAATGGCCTAGACACACATAAATTCCCAACCAGTATGCCGAGTAACCTCTAACAGGCGCAACTTGAAAACGAACGGGAGAAGTCGAGTTGGAGTAAAGAATGGAAGAGCCTCTTATGGCCCAATAGAGTTTATTTGTTTTTCATATCATTATTGCTTTATGCTTGGTCCATCTCGCCATTATTAAAACTCAGTGACAAATTAATTTTTATAGACGTCGCAAGTGGAACAATTTGTTTCATTCTATAATATTGAATTTTAATAATAATAACTCCCCCCCCCCCC
>PDGT01000030.1:2803712-2823601 GCA_003671415.1 Megathymus violae | reverse complement strand
TATAAAAATTTCTGTATTGTCATATACTTTGATTGGGAACAGATAGTCTTCGGGCTATCAAATTTGTAGGCTCAGTAAATATTCGGAAATAAGTAAGATCTTAAAAACGAATCATCTTTAATATTATATTCATAAAGGAGTATATTAATTGCCTGCAGATCCAGAAATCCTATGATGTTAGGGGTGGAAGCAGTTAAAAGGAAAGCTTATCTCTTTAATGAAAACTTCACCGACATATTTGTAATCATCACTAAGTATAAATCTTTTACAATAAGACATGAACCTCACCCTTGGTAGTATAAGGGTAAACAAACACCGGAAAAACTGTCGAAAGCGATCTCAGAGGGCGTGTGTAACAGGGGTGCGCGCCTTTGACATATGATTTAAGCGAATTTTTGTCTTAACTCCGTGGCAAGGCGGTGATTTAAACAATCTTGTGTTTTTCATAGTTTTTTAAAGCTAAATTTTTTCGGAACTATATTTTGTACTGAAGCTTCTTTTACACGTCTGGTACGAGATGATGAGAGGCTTCATACAAGTCTGCAGTATAGCAACACATAAATGTTACTGACATTACAAACACTTTGAGACTTTTTTGAGGTTACCGATATCAACAAGCGACATCATATGAATGGTTCCAAAGTAATCCTCAGGAGTTGGCCAGTAAGGAATTACTTGTAACAAATTGCGTAGATATCAAAGTAGCGCATTGGTAGTTGTATCTAATTTAGACAACTGGGAAGCACGTAAGTCGTTTCAGACGCAGATATTAAAGCAATGACGTAGTCGTAGCATCCATCGTAGATGATAAAGAAAGGACTTCCTCGTAGCGTCCGCTGTACATCTCAAAGTAATGACGTACTCGTAGATACATGTATAAAAAATAATAATAATGGTTTTTTGTTAACCTGAATGATATAAGACCAGTTTCATAAAAACGAAACGAAAGTAAAGGAAATTCTCTTTCCCTTAGAAGCATGCACGACTACAAAGAAAGAGGTGTACTTATATTTCATGTTAGTGGATAAAAGGAGAAGGCCTTTCAGACTTTCTTTGAGTTTTGTAAAGCTTCGCTTTAGCCTTTGGGTACGTTAAGTGTGTATGCTTTTTTTATCTTTATTTTGCATGACTGAAAATTCATACTTATGTGATGGATTCATTATTTATATGACCTAGATCTAATATTTTTATTGCTATGGAAATGTTACGGGTATATCTAGTAATTCTAACATGACTGGATACTGCATTTAATAGGTATCCATAGTCACCTCGAGGTGGTATAGTGAATTCTGCGAACAACTATATAAAATAGGTCACAAATTTATTACTATCTCGTTCATCGGCATCAACTGACACCTCATTTAACCTGACAAGCTAATCGAAACACAAAGGTGTATAAAGGAACAAATAATAATTTGGATTTCAGGGAGAAGCCCCAGCTGGATAGATAGAGATCCAACCTTAAGTCCTTGATAATCGCTCCGTTCGTGTATCTGAACAACAGAGAATCAACTTAATACATAAGATTGTTGCTACTAATTGTTTCCGTTGGGATATCAAACAGTCAGTAAAAATCAAATTGCCCGCTTCCTTATTGATGTTGGTTATTGACGATGCTTTAAACGTTGAAGAGAAGATGCGGTGATTGAAACTCCTGAGCAGATCTTTCAAATGAAAATATGAAAATATCAAAGTAATTTTTTTCCAGCACAGCATCGGTATTTGAATTGAAGTAACATTCCAATAAATATCAGTAACTATTTATATGTCTAATCATGATAGGTTTTAAGACAAGATTAAAGTAAGTTAGATTCATTAAAAATTAAAGTGAATTGGACCACGTTTAATCAAATCTGATCGATGCTTGCGAACTATTCAGCGCGATTTAAAATGCACCAAATTGAATTTGTATGGACGAAAAAAAAATGTCCCGACACAATTTTGTCGTCATTGCGCGTTTGGTATGTATCGTCACGTTGCACATAAAGAGAATTTACATTGAACCGTTATGGATGTTATTTGGGGAAACTGGATACTTTAATTCATCGGTCGAGGGACACAGGCCCGTCCCGTTTTCATGATAAAGTTGTAGAGTTTGTTATGAAGCATGAAATAAATCCGTTATTCTCATATTCTTTATATTATCTATACTGAAAACCTTTGTCAATACATGAAAACTATGGTAAGCCCAATACGATTAGTTATGGTAACTTGGGATTCTTGTAAATAATTCTATTTTGTGTCAGGAAACTTAAATGACCATTTAGACGTTTCATATTCGTCATTTTAAGTATATGATTAAATAAAAGTTCAAACACCTACACCCCTGCTCTAGGATTCTGTGTGTTGTGAGTGGCATTGGGGATGGTTACAATACGGTATGGTTGTATTGGTCACTTAATACCACCAAAGATCATCAAGTACTTAATCAACTAATTAAGGCACTCTGAATTTAAATCATTAGGAATGATAAGCCAGTATCCAGCAACACTACAAATAAAAAATATTACAGAACTAAGGTAGATTGTCTCACACGATAATAATCTTTTCGGTTTCATCAATTTTAATAACGAGAGCTTCAAATTATGAGCATCAAGTCATTAGTAGCCTATTCATTCAACATTACAAGAGTTTCTTCTGGAAAATGAGAAAATCTGGAGTGTTATCCACATCACGCTGCTCCAGTGTAGATCGTTAGAGATTTAATAGCTTATTATCATGCCCCGAAAATTTCCGACATAAATTAACGACGGCTGCCTAGCGATGCACTTCCGCAGCTCAGAAGCGCTCGTAAACTATTGATACTGGCGATGCCAGAGCCTACTACTGAATTGCTTATCTAGGTCAATTACTTACAACTGACACAAAACGTCGATTACGTACAGATTAGAAACTAATAGATATTGGACGTTATGATACAACATGAATATACATTGTTGTCTAACAATAAACATGCAAATACCAATCTCTAAGCGCTTGCTTCAAACAAATAAGTAATGAAGCAACGGAGCAAATATTGACGAAGTTTGCCGTCACTACGTCGACTAAACAAATTTAAGACGAATTTCATTATACTGTGTGCGCCGTAACATAAGTCCATGACAAGATTTATCACACAATATTACATTTAAATACAATTTTAACATCAGAGGTGTCTACGGATGCAGTTAACCAGCTAACGACACGCGACTCGCTCGACCGACGCTGCAACGGGAACGCGTTAAATAGGTACGCATCGCATACAATATTTTTCCCTAAATTTTTTCCCCATTTTCTCCGCTCTGTGCTGTCAGCTCTTATAAGAAAATATGAAATATGACTGAATAATATTTCACACTTGGAAAGTTACCAGAGCCGTCATACTCACCACATGAAATTATAACACATTAGCTTCTTTTTATACAAAGAGTGTATGTTAATGATCTCAACAACAAACAACATGAAACTTTCGCCTCGGTATTTTTATAGTCTACCGTAAAATAACATTTCATCTTAATATCTTCGTTTTGACAAAGTTATAATTTTTAAAGTGATCCAAAAAAGCATTGAAATTTATGTAAAAGGAAAAAAAAACTGGATCAAAAAAAGATAATTAATAATAAAAAAAAAATATGATTAGTTTGTCAAAATAAGTACAAGATAAAAAGAAGTAGCAGCAGATATTGCATATGTCAGTGTGTGTACAATAGTTAAAGTGACATGAATACTTGGAAAATTTCAGTTGGTTACTCCTAAGTTATTCCTGATCCAAAAGCAGGTTTTGCAGAGTTTACGAGGTGATTTCGTTAGATGGAAAAGTGGAAAGTTAAAAAATGAAGGAGAAAATAAAGATTAATAGTCATATGTTACTAAAGACAATTTTTTTTACTAGTGATATTTTAATTACTGATATACACGACGATGAATAAATATATTTAGTGAAAAACCCGTTTATATGCAAGGCCGGTATTGTACGTAGTTTATTTATATATTTATTGACGTTAATTTATCCTTTTATTATTACAATGATAAATTCTTTTTTTCGATATTAAAAATAATTTATATTTAAATTACAATTATAAACACAAATACAAATCGTATATAATTTTTATCGTGCCAATATTTTTATGCAAAAATTATATTACTATAATTTTAATAAAAATAAACTGCAAATTCATTTGGAATACAGTTTTTTTTATTATATTTCTTTTAAATAGCTCTGAAAGTCTTGAAGTCAACAATCTACGATCCTTCAAATGCTACTACTATTAAAAGCGGAAAACCGTAATTCGTCATTTTATTTGTTTTTTAATTTTTATATTTAATATTCATGTATAGTTTAATTTACAGTTCTTTATTATATAATTTGAGTTATGTTTTTATTTATTACATATCATTTTAAATGAGTATCAATAAATTACGCCTAAAGAAACGATCGGAAACGAAGAAATATTTGTAGGGGATGGAGTAAACTTAAGGACTCCTTCCCGAAACGGAGTACTACATTCGTAGTATAATAAAAACAAACACTTCGTATTGACAATGTAACTAACAATAGGGCCCGGCGTTTTGTGTGTGTGTGTAGAGATTGCTTCTGTTCAGGTGTCAAAAGTGTTTGGGAGAGTTGGTCATGCATGCCAGAGGTATCCCTTCAACAGTAGTATGGTAGTAAACGGATTGATAATACATTTGTCGATGGGTTATATTAACTTCTAAAATGCACACTGCATGCTCAATTGTCACATAGTAAATATTTATACAATATACAATAAGATACAATATTTTTCCAGAAACCAACAAAATATGCTGCGAATATTAACTGGTTTTTCTGTGCATAAATATAATTTATTTACTGAACGAAAAAGCTAAAGTGCTGTCGTCGTTACAAACTGAAAAGAGCTAGCAAATTGGCCACTCGAGCTCACAGCGGAGGCGCCACAGCCATCACACGGAAGTTGCAGGCAGCAAAGAAGCGAAATAGTACCTAAATGAAATGACTATCGGTAACGGGATTTTTAAACATTTTTCTCACTGAAGTATTTGTTTATTGTACGAGCGCGTCTATTTGAAGCAAATACGTACGCGAGATAAATATAAAAATATTGTATCATTAATGTACCTAAACAATAAGGAGATATATATAGTATTTTTTTTTATAATAATCTTGTTCTATCGCGTAATTCGGCTGAATGAATGTAAAAATGCACGAAGTGGGATTGTGTAATGCAATTAGTGTCAATCTACTCATGGCGTATCAGCATTGTACTTCTTCGCAGAACACACGGCGTATAATGGCCACTGAAGTACGTAATCGATAAATATCATATTCAACAGGTCCACAACACTGTTCAAAGTTCTTAATAAATACGTCACTATTACTTGGGAGGCTTAAGTAGAACGAATTAAAATACGTACATCATTTTAAAATATTACACGTGTAATGAACTGAAACAATGGTCACTCAAGCCGCATATTGACATTCAAAACAATAGCTGTCACTACGTACTACTACAAACTACCTCGCAAATTTATGATACTCCAGTTTAAACTGAACAATTACATGTAACGAAATGGTAAAGACTCGTCATTTACTTGAATAAAATACCCAACGAGTGGTCGAAAGCGTGCTTCATTTATATTTATTACAGTATCATAATATTCAACGAGTATTTTTATTTCTAGTATTCAACGGTCGATCGATCCTCTTACATAAATATATAAACGTTGACATTTCATTTCCTGTGTTGTGTATGGCGTGAACGTAAACAAATTACATCTAAAACACCCACAATCGGCGGACGAATGAATATAATATTTATATGTATATATTAGCTTTGTGTTTGATATTATTATTAAGGTGCTCCCTATGTGTGCGTCACCGTATCACTTTTCCACTTTTTGTGCCTACTAAAAGGAATTTCTTACTAACAATAAGTAGTAGGTACCCTTGTACAAATTTTTCATACATATACTTTATTTCCTGTAGTTTTATTGTGCGCAGGCAGGGTCACTGTCAACTGTGCTACGGAGCCGTCCACATATAATCACTATAACATCATACAAACATTTTGTAGAAACGATGATTCAATACAATTGTAGAATTATTTTTTTATGTACCTAGTTGACAAACGAGCAGACGAGCCACCCGATGGTGAGTGGTCACCGTCGCCCTTGGACATAAATAACACCTAAGGGTCTCCGACACCTCGACCGAACCATTTCACAGTCGGTTTTTGGAAGGAGGGTGATAGCTAGGCAAGCGGGCAATATACCCTGCCACCGTGCAAGTAACTTCGGGATTAATCTGGGTGGTCCAAAATAGACCGCTGTACAGCAAGATGCACCACGAGTAAGGGCGGTTGACTTGAGCGCAAGGGTGAGTAAAGCCCGTAACATCTCAAAACCCACACAGAGTTTGACAAGTGACGCTGCGGTAACAGACAATACTTGCTACAAATCAGAATTTCATCTAAGCATTGCTTGAACAAAGATTCAAATTCAATGTATGTTTATGCAACTATCTGTTTTCACCCGTATCCAAAACAATGTCGCAAACCCAAACACGGAAATGTTCATATCCTACAGTTATTTAACAGTTTAATGATAAAATCACACTACATGAAATTATATATTAGATTAATTGTCAAATTTCAATTGGCCATTTCATGAAAATCGCGTTTTAGGCCAAATACTAATGAAATACTACAAAGAAAATACTCAATTGTACTAAGTATTCGCGACATAATATGACGCGTTATGTTCAATGCACACATAACGGTCAGTAAGTACGTGGAGTATCAAAACGAACTACATATCGATACGATTCTCTGCAACATATTGTGTTAAATAAATAGCTAACCAACCAATACATCACAAAACAGACTTAACACAGTTTTTTTTTGTAAAAATTAAATAATAAATTATTTAATTATCATTAAATATTTATTTTTATTTAATGAAATGAAACAAAAATAGGGCTATAACACAACAGCAACTTACGTTTAGCTTATTTAAGAATACTAAGTATTTGTTTGGTGATCGAAATTAGATCGCAATAATATAGCTGATACTTGAACTATATTTGTTTTCATCTATTTCAGTTATGTCATGAGTTATAAAAATGTACAGCTGTTTATAATATACTAGCTAATGAGTATGTAACTGATATTATTGTTAATACAAAATACCAACTTTTCCTCAAATCTATTACACTAGTGTGAATAAATTTAAATTAGCAACTTTTCATTATTATAAACAGCAATTGAGAAATTATGATGTAATCATCTTTTTACGAGTAACAAATTAGAAAGTCATGTTTTTTTTTATATTCAAGTATTAAATGCGCAGCTTTTAACAAAATCCAAAATAAAGACCTTATGTGCTTCCAAAACGCCATGTATTGTTTACGGACCAGACAATTTCTGGTTAGGGCATGCATTCACTGCGCCGGTCATCGCCCATATAAATACACATAGATCTTTCAAAACAAATTCTCTGCAAGCTTATAGTAACAGTATGAAAATCCATTGCACGGCTTAACAGCACCAAGCTAACAGACAGAGTCGTAACTTACAATCATTAAAAATGACATTTATATTTTGGTTATATCCAAAAATAATTGCATCGATATCATTCAATGAAAACTTAAAACATCGATCGATCGATGAATCGATACGATACCGGTAAAGATAATCTTTAAGTACGCAAGACCAGCAGTCAAGTATCAAAGCCGAGGAATAAAAACATAAACTGAAACTCTCAAAGGACAATGATGGCGATCACGCGATAACCATCGCTGCGGAAATAAGAACAGATTTAAGATTTCATTTTTATTTAGCAACAATACCAGATTATTATCGTTCAGGTAACTTTATATGAATGGCTCTTGTGAAACGTTTGTGTGGTCAATTATGGTAATTATTTTTAAATGTGTAAATAAAATATCCGATGATCATCATAAATTACAATAAAACATGAGACATAACATCTTGTTTTGCAATTCACAAGAGTATTTTGTTTTAATGGGATTTTTCGATTTCATTACGAAAGTACTTGGTATTTTTTTGTACGATTATTTTTCGCTGTTTGAATTCTACAACTGGAGAATTAATATTTCATTTTTCTTAAACCTCAAAATATATGCATTTAAGGATAAGTGAACTACGTTATAGTTTCATGTATCCGGATAGCTGTCACACGTTGAATTAATCAGAGAACAATGTCCTTACTAAACTCACGGATAGTTCATGAACTAATTATCCCAGATAGAAACCTCGATGATGAACCGCAGTTTGCGTTACGCTCGGGACCTCGTAAAGCGCTCGGTAATATTAAACTACCAGGAAACGTTCGCAACTTCGTTTGCACAAATATTTCAATAGTTTCAAGTTTTGTTTTACTCGTAACATATTTAAATTTAGCAAACCTATTTCATCTGTAATGTTTATTTATTTATTGTTATCTCTCCAACAATATTGCAAAATTTATATAGTTTAATAACTCATAAGAGAATAATAATTAATAAGTAAATTACTTACATTTAATATTTATTTGTTATAAACACATGGCAATCGATTAAAAAATATAATCTATAAATAACAAAAAACTATAAAATATAGTACAATTATGGCACACACACAGACACGAAAAAACAAAACAAATACATATAGCTGCCGAAGAAATACTATTTTTTATTATAACCGTAAGATCTACCAATATCATATATAGGATAAGCTATCCACATTTTCTTCCTTTATACTAGTTTTCATTTAAACCGTTCAAGATGGTTTGATTTATACAAGGACAAACAGAAAAAATTATAAAATATGCTAGAATTTAAGTCAGGTAAAATATAAACTTATCACAAAATATGGCAATAAAATTAAATGTACAGACGCAGCCTACAGATTTATATAGTTATATAGATTATTGGCTACACAAACTTATTTGGAACTCAACGTGGTCGACCACGACCTCAAACAGTTAAATGGCGAGCGGAGATTCGAGGCCTGCAATGGGACACATATGTGTCGTGATGATTGGTGGTGAACGCTCATGGTGCATTACCAGGTGTGAGAATCGCTTATGAAATTTTAACACAAACGGTCCCTAATCCATGACGAGACCACACCAGGTGAACACTTAAATAACCTACGAACAGACATGCTATGCGCATTACAAATATTACAATGCACCGCTGCGCCACTAGTTGATATTCAGCCAACCACCCGATGGCTTCACCACTCGCTCAACTTGTTCCTAGTCACGTACCAAACATAAACGGTTTAATTCGAGAGGGAGTAGTTTGTGATTGAACCGGACTGAACACGAGCACGTTGTTCTCGTTAACAAACCGCTGCTTGCGGTCCAGCTGCTGTGTTCGATGGATGTCGCTCTTAATTGCCTAGGTGTACGTGAATATACGAAATACATAAGAAGATTTTCATCATCATTATATCACTCGTTTAGATTGTGTTACGGTATGTATGTATATATGTTGTTTGGTATTTTAATATTTATGAACTCAATTAAAAAGTTTAAACTACATGGTAGCCGCGGATCGATGCAGACATTCAGTAAAACGGATTAAGCCGATGCAAGCCCTGCGCCGATTTAATCAAACCTCTATCGCTATTGAACGAACCGGAATGAATGCATGCCTTTATTTTAACGTCACTGTGGCATTTCATACATAGTCCAATAAATGCTATAATAAAGCCCAAAAGCTCCCATAATAAACTCATTTTGTGTACATAGACAAAACCAAGATAGATTAAATAAAGTGAATTTTCTTACGGTGATATGTGAATATAATATGAATCGTGCTATAAATGTTTATTTAGTTAATACTGAGTGATTTTTTAATATATAAATTGTAAAGCCACTGTACGGATTCCATTAAATACCACATGCAAATAATAATAATAAAAATAATTTATTGCTACCAAAAATAATTACAGTATCAAAATTAATGTACAAAAGGAGGTGTTTCAGTATAATGTGACGAGGAATCATGTGTGTGTGTGTGTGTGTGTGTTTATTCGTGAAAAAATAAACCTTTTAAGCGAAGGAACTTCTAGTAGGCTTGTTTCAATCCCTCTGTAGCAAGCTGTCACTTTAACAAAGCTAATTTGTAATTGGATTTACAGCAACCATTACTCATTTTGAAACATCAAGTTAATAAATGAGTAAAAATACTCTCATATCATCAGTCATAAATTTTTTTATGTGTAGAAAGAATTAATCGAATTGGAAACGAGTTAAAATTGTTTATGACAATTCCTTGCGTGGTAAAAGCAAGGCAAGCTAATAGACGCGTTTTAAAACACTATTTGCATTTCGATCTCAGTTAATTTATGTTAGATACGGATATCAATAAAAACTCAATGAACTCACATGTTCATAGATGACTAACGAGAACCGAGCGGAAGGGATCCTATTGGAGTGAAAGCGAATTGAGGCGGCGCGGTGTTGAGGAAATTATTGGTCTTGATATGTCAATAAGATGCGGCGGTTTGGATAAATGACAAATTACAGTCGTGTTAGTTGGTATTGATGTGGGATTTCCTTTGAGGTTTGGTGAAGTGAAGACGAACAGAGGATTTGGGTCGGACTTGGAAATCATGACAGTGGGTTGAGGCTGACTATATAAAAACCTTTGTTCGGATTTGGCAGAATACCGTTTCGACACATATGACATATAAGTAGCAAAATAGTCTAGAAGTGTGACAACTGAAATATCACAAACTTGTTGTTATTGCTGGAGCATGCGTTTAAATCAAACTCATTTAATTACTTTGATATTTTGTGAATAACTTATTTATGCACATCGTTTTCTGTTTGGAAACGTTGACTTACTGTTCATCTTGTTATTTTTTGAAAAAGGATTTACTCATCCCGGCCTCCATTAGCTGGAACGTGGAATTCACCGGTAGAATTCCCTCTTGAGCTCAGCGTTTCCTTTCTTATTATTGTAAGTCTATATACGTCTATATAGTCTAGTATAACTACGTCACAGAATCGGTATCGCACGCTTAACGCCAAACAAATTAATAATGGGCATTATGTTTCCAAGTTCCGTTTGAAATTATGTGTCTACCTGCTGGTATTCAAATTATTGTTTCGGTGAAATAAAAGTCGTGAAGAAACCTGCATACCTAAAAGCTTTTCATATTATTCTCCAAGATGTGTTCAACTACCCCACGCCAGACCAGATTCCGGTACTTAGGCCACATGAAAGAGCAGACCCGAACCCAGTCGATCCGAATCCATTGAATACGAATCTAAACCAACTATACCTATTGAAATATATTACTGCTATAAATTAAATTAGTATTAATTTATTTTGTAACAATCCGCAAGCACAATGTATGATGGTATATACTTCTATACATGCATAGAACCAATACCATCGAAGTATATACCATCATATGTTGTGCTTGCGGATTGTTGCAAAGTAAATTAATACTAATTTAATAACAATGAATTCATTCCCCAGTAACGCCTGATACTATCAACTGCTATAAATGTCCAAAATCAAAATTTGAAATCAGTTTCAACATTAAGAAGGCACAGTTCGCAATGTAAATCAGATTGTAACTATTCCTTAAAAACTACCATATTGCACCGAATCTATTTAGTGTCTTTAAAACCTACGACTGAAATACCGCCAAAGACATTCTTCGTGGCTCGAACTTTCCATTACAATGTGGAAAGAAATCCCCGCCAGGATCAACGGCCGGGAGTAATCTTGTCGACGTTAGTACATTGTGACGGAATTACATTAAAGTACTTTCAAATCCGAGGATGTCGGGGGAAGCAATCTTGCATTTTTCTAGTAAGCATTACGGGTTTTTTAAAGTTTTTTCTCGTTGCGCGATAAATGAATGTTAAAAGTTCTTCAACTCTAGCGCGGTACTTCTTAGGTGTCAGATAGGTGAGTATGTTTGAGGACTGAGACTTCATGCTTGTAATTTGTGAAAAAAGTTATTCAGGATTTTGTAGTAGACGTAATTGCAGAATTAACGGTGAAAATTGTAATAAATATATACTATATTATAAAAAATTTAGGCGTTAAAGATTCAAAACAACTCAAGTGTTCGATTAGTAGAACATTTTTCTCTAAACGTTAAGTATGGTCGACTCTGTGCCATTCCTTTCGAAAGAAATTTAAAACATTCAAGTATGGATAAGAAAACAATGGCTGCAATTCCCCATCTTGAAAGTGGACCAAAATTTTTCCACTTCTTTAACAAAATGCTTTCATAATTAGAATAATGCGGATCCCCGCTTTTTTTCTGTCGGTTCGAGAACTGTACAACTCGATGATGCCTTTGGTGTTATTGAAGTCCATGGGCGGCGGTGACCACTTGCCATCAGGTGGCTCGTCTGCTCGTGTGTCAACTTCTTTTAACTTCAATCAATATTACATTGATTTAATACAATAAGAAGAATTTAAATATATATTAATTATGTAATTATTGATTAGGGTTATAAAGACATAGAATTTTAATTATTTAATACATACACTAAATATAATTAATTATAAGTACTTTAAAGTACCGTAGTGTGATTTTATAAATTTGTTACAACATTACCATTATTTCTAAAATATTTTTTAAGATCTGGCGATAGGCTATGCTCAATGTATGGCTATGGAAACACTTTTCAGAAACTTCCACGACTGAAGACAAGTAATCAATTCAAATTTAAGTAGTCTGTTCAACGTGGTTTCAATGTTATTTTAAAGCGGCTGCCGATTCCTAAGTAACCTAACACAAAACTGATACTGACATTTACTTACCGTACGAGATCAACACCCCACCTGCCGACCATTTTGTTCGTTAATCACTTGTATTCAATTAGCGTTTCAATAAAGACGTGGTGTGCTCCGTTTGAGATTAAATTATCCAACCACCTGAATACCATTGGATACCCGCACACACTCAATTAGACCAACAAAACACTGGACACTGGACACAACGATACGCCGGAATTTCATTGTCATCATTACGACACTCATTTGTAACCCAACACCAGATAAAATACAAATAAATTATTATTAGTAACAAGTTACAATGAATGAATAACGAACAAACGAACGAATGAGTACCGACAATTCAAAGTCTTTACGGCAGACATTTAACACGATAATAATATAAAATCAATTCCCATTTCCATTCGCAGTGTGGACGAAACCCGTCACAAGCGTACAAGTCAAACATTGGCAGCCGGCCTTAAAGCATACACTGTCGTTTTATACAAATAATGTGTAACAAAACGTACGTATGATATTCGACCATTGTATGTACGAGACTAGTTAAACTCGACGCCAACTGTAAGTAAAGCTTTAGTGACAACTGTGACACATGCTCGCGTAACAAACGCAATTACTGTTACAAGAAAAATATATTCTGAGATAAATTATTCATGAATTGAAGGTTTTGATGATTATTGATTCGTAAGTATTTTTTATGTCTAGATGCGGTACTAGATAGAATGTAAAATATTGACTACTAACAAACTAGAAAGACTACAAGTTCTGATATTAATCATCCACCATGAATTTACTTTTATTTTTTATTATCTTGTATACGGAGTGCTGCACAACTATGTATTTTGCCTTTTATCCGGTGGAACATTAACAGACAGGGGAAATAAGATATCATTTTAGCATTCACTTTCTTACGACAGTTCTCTGTGTGTGTATGTGTATCTTTGTTTATAAGCACGCAGTCTTACGATTGATTTTGCTCATACCTCATAATTTAAATCTATGTTTTCTTTAAGGTTTAATATTAATTAGCGCTGATCTATGGTTATCCTATTATTATTAATAATTGTAAAATTATTAATCGTATTATATAATCATAATTTACAGTTCAATGAAATGAGAACTGTCATCAAGTCAACCAAATTAAAAAATCTGAATAGGGTATGTACACTTGTCAGATGCTACTCTAGCCGCTAGCCTCCATCTAAAGAGCACCGTGTAAGAATCTAAGATGTTCCAGTTTTAATCTTGGAATGCTACTCAATAAGCGAGTTCACCGCTAATTAGGTAGTTCGAAAACGCATCTGTTAAGTCTAAAATAGACATCCACGAATAATGGTGACCACTTACCAACAGGTAGGCTTTTTCGCTTGTTGGCTACAACCATAAAGGAACTATTGTTATTTATTGTACTTGTAACATCTTCCCATATATGTTCAGATAAATTTGTTTTTTTTTTTAGTGAGTTTTTTGTGTCACCATGTTGTAACGAAAGAATGACATGTTTTATTTTGTTTCTGTAATAGCGTGAAAAGACAACATTAAACCACAAACATATTATTCCGACTTCCTGTATTTAATGTGCCCTTAACGAACGCGAATGGCCCTTAAATCAAAGGTAAAAAAATTATACGCATTTTATCACAATGGGGTTGTACGCCGTAATCAAAACGTGAATAAGTCCTTTTTTATTATACAGTATGTGATTATTTCACGATAACGAATGTTATTGTACGACAAAAAATTTGTTTTTTATTAAAGAGCCTGATGGTTTCAGTCACTCATAGTCGATGGTCGATACGCTTCGAAAGGCGCGTGGAGCTAACGCGCCACGGTCGAGGTTGTTATCGTTAGATAGCAATCGCTAGGTCATGTCAGAACCCTTCGATTGGCATTTGAACTTCCTACATTTGGATTAGGCTTAGTTAGTACATCCTTAGCCCCAAAGAGACGAGATGAGTGTTTTCAGTGACGGTAGTTTGTTGAAGTTGGATTTATTGAAATTAATTTGGAAGCAGCCACAGAAATGTAGTCTGTATTTTTTTTTATAAGTAGTCACCGCCGCCCATGGACATTGGTAACACCAAGCACATAACTAATGCGTTGTCGGCCAAGAAAAAAAATTAAAAGTACTGGCTCCTTAGCCCCAGCCGAAACACGACGCGTCTTTTGGCGACTGACTAAAGCAGGAGGGTGGTAGCTAGCCAGACAGGCTTCACGGAAAGATAATCATAGCAACAATAATAATATTGATAATATAATCTTTACACGAAGCCCTGCCACCAAGCAGGCCGGCTTCTATCGCCTCTTACGACACTCTGTTGTGCCAGTATGGAATTGGGGTCAGCATTCTAGGCCGCCCGAATACGGCACAAATGGTATTGCTGTATGAAGTAAACTGCTCATAATTTCGAACTAAAAACTTGCAGTGAGTTCAAAAATCGGACTTACATAACTTGTCGGAGAAATTTTGCTTCGAACCAATTCGCTATCACTACTTATAAGATTACAAAGTGTCTACAAACCAAAGTAATATGAACTACATATTGCGTTCTATTATCGAAAGGCATTTCACTGTAAAGTTTCACCGGTTAGTCTCGTTTACAGGCCTATTCGTTCCTGGCTATTATATTGAAAACTGGAAACTCCTTGTTTGACTTTGTTGAGAGTCGATACTATAAAATGTGCCTCTTTCTTTATCAATTTTATGTTTATGTTTATATGTATTATAATATATGATTTTTAAAATTAAATAATCGTGGATTGCACACATTAATTATTTTGATATTAGTACTTACAAGGCGTTTATATTACGTCGATCATTCGACCCAATCGTATACATAGATCATGATCACTGCCAAATTTAAATATTAGATACTACTACTCATTATATATAATGGCAATAATGGCAACGATAATATAAAATAATAATGGCAACGATCGCGTTTACGAAGCGAAGCGTGGACCGGCTACTAGTTTCGAAATGAACTTCGCAGAATCAATTTAACAACGGGAGATTCAGTGTCATAACAAAATTTTGGACCGAGGCGAGGCGAAAAATTCACATCTACGAGAATTTCGTAAAATCTAAAATATATGTAATAGCTTTAGCTTAATATGCAGTAAGAACTTTTGACTCTTAGAGTTGAACAATGAGTTGATATCGTAGCTGTTAAATCTTCCCAATTTGTTGAGAATAATTGCTTGCATGAAGAAATGTCTTTAAACATAATCGGTTGATGCACCGATTGAATATCCTGTAACTTCTCCACGACTTGACCAGATAAAGTTATATTCAAACAATATACAGCTGAAAGTATGTCAAAGAGAAAGAAATTATGTCAGTTATATAAATGTATAGCTTTAAAACTCACTTGTTGGCCATCAATTCTTATTTTATTATCGTCAATAGAAAACGTTTTACAAGGAAAACTTTCATTAAATTCAAAAATGCACCGGATATGAATTCTAAATATGAACAGCGACAAATTAAAACTCAACAATGAGGTAAGTCTCAGAACCGCTGACTGGCGCGGGCGGGCGATTTCAGCGAATATGCATAAGATCTAGAGGTTTCACGCGGATTCTTAAAGCCAACATTAATAATTTCACAACTGGAAACTCTGAGTCATATCTGAGCTTACCGCGTCTTCGGGAGGACAATTAACACGAAATCCCAGATAGATTTACCTTTGCATTGTTACGAGCCTGCTTACTTTTGGATACTTCGTCCCAACATATGCCTTAAATAATTATAAAAACTCAAATACTACATGTAAAAAAGTTATACATATGGAATTTATAGCATTCTCACCACGGGATTTCCTCTAAGACATGAAGGATATATTTAAAACATTAATATTAAAGTTACTTCTAAACAAATAACAAACCAAAATGCATTAGGTTTGAACTTTTCCTCAAAAGGATAGTTTCTTTGAAACTGTCATAGAACTTCACAATGCTGCAGCACCACACACACACACACACACACACACACACACACAACGAGAATTCGCAACAACACCACGCACATCTTTACAACAATTGAACGGTGAGAAGTTTGCATCCATTTAGAAGCATGCAACAAAATGGAATTTTCGTGCCGTAACTTTAAGCCGACAACAATTCGCAATTAATAATTTCGCTGTAACTTATTATATCTCAGCATTTTTTATCAACATCTTACTTGGATTATTTTTCTGTATATACCTAATCTGGTTGGAACGGTATACAGAAAAATTGTTGGTCTGGAGTTGCTGAGATTTTTTGAAGTATTGTGATGCGGTAAACCGGAACATGTTTGCAAGAATTCAATAATTCGTACGCTGGCACCCAGACGCAGGAAGAGTAAGGATCACTCCTATGTTCTGTGATTAAAATGATGCTAAAAAGATTACTTTTAATCGGTGAGGTATATTACGGTATCATAAATATATTAAGCAGTTCATTTTTTTTTAATAAAATTTGATAATAAACGTAAATTGAAATACACTATAATACAGCAATTACGATTTACATATATCACGACGCTCATTGCTTGAAAATAAATACTTTTCAGTGCTCATAAAGTCATAGGATATCTTCCAAAATATACATAACTGTTGACATTTTTCCATACCATTCAAAATTATCTGTATTTCATGGTTAAACGAACGATAGTTGTCATGTCTGTGGAGCACAAAGGAAAGTGAAATGAAAGCATCGTTTTAATAATAGGGCGACAATGAACAGAGCCGTCAGAGCCTTAAATACACATAGCGTTCGTTTTTCAACGTTCAAACTTCAGACAAATATTTTTAAATGGCCGTTGTTTTTATTATTACAATTTACAAACTACGCACATTTTTATACAACTATGAAGGGATTAGGATGATAAAACTTCGATGATTCAGAGATTCGCCGTAACAAAATATGATTTATTCGTGTCGCTTGGATAAAAATTTGTTGTTGATAGTATCTATTACACTCGAAATAGTATTGTTGCTTAATTTTATCAAGCATATTATAAATTTCATGTTTAAGCCAATTGAATCCTGTAAGGGTGATTAGGGATCTTACTTGTGCCATAAATTACAGCAATATTAGAAAGATCATTTCCGCCGGTCTCGGCCATCATTGTTAGGAAGCGGCCATACTCCGATTTTTTTAAGTTCAGAACATATATATTTGCAAGGATTGTAGAAAACTTTCATAGCGTTATTCAGGTTTTAACGTTCATAGCGTGGCTTCAGAATGTGTTGTACATAACAAATAAGCACTCAAAATTGTATTTATTATCTTGTAAGCATAAACCCCACACTAAGTTCAATTTCGCGGTAATAAATCTATTTCACTGGATAAAAAGTCTCTTAGATATCAAAATACCAAGCAAGATGAAGGACAAAGCAGTGTCCGGCTCAGTAGTTTCTATGTGATACCATAACAGCCACACAGGCAATAAATAATAACAAACAGTAAATTCTGGCCTGTATAAAGCTTACACACAATAAATTTCCAAAAAAAAATATTTAAAGTACAGATTCCACTCCCTTTATTATTTAGATTTAGACCCAGTTATATTATATATTTTCGCCGCATCACAAACAATAAAATCAAATCACCCTACCATCAAATCAAGCGAGTAATAAAGAATGATGGTAAAGTTATTCCAAAGAACACTTGAAATTGGAATTAAGTAATAATACAACGCATTTTTAAATTAAAAACCTTTTATACTTTTTAAATCGTAACGGTTAAAGTGCTCTGGAGTTACAAAGCAGTTTGCATTTTAATTTCAAAAATTTTTGTAACTTAATTTTATCACTGGGCATAAAATAAAAATAATCGTTTCACTTAATCTATGGTAATAAATTTACTGTCGCAAAGACAGAGACCTTATTTAGTTTTCTAGCCAACTGAATGTAAAAGATAACATTTTAATTACTTCAGGTAAATTAAGATAAATAAATTCATTCTAATTTTGAATAGCAATATAGAAAAAGGATTCTAAATTACATAATACGATTCCACATAATCGTACACGAAGTACATAGCTTATTTTGCAACAAATGCACACACACACACACACACACAGAAATCCAAAAACATTCGGATGTTTACGGATATAGTAACGACTGTGCCTAAAATTCTGATTGAAATAAGACACCGAATAAAAGAGATCTATTTACGAGAATTCTATTTTAAATACAATAGCTTAAATTCCAAATAATTTGAAAGTACAGAAACATGAAAAAAATACTCGTACTTACTTTAACGACTTCCTTTCATAATAAAAATTGTCAAAACAGTTATTCGTGATAGCATAAAAGTCGAAATGGAAATTAAACGTTAGATGTACCTTTTGTAATGGAATTGAAAAACATTTATTAAGCCGTCTCTTGCCATTGCTTACAGATTGCTATCGTGTGATTTTTACAGCGACGAATTGTAGTGTTCTAATAGTTCTATACGGACCAATATAAAAACATTTCCGTTTCCGCTTTTTTATGTCAATCGACAAGACACACGTACAGAGTACCTATCATGTGCAAAATTATGAAAAGAGTATAACCGCATACATTTTATTTGAGGATACGAACAACTTACATAGATTTACAAGCCACTCAAGTCTCGGTCTTGTTGGGTCACACAATATTTTTCGTATCGCTCATTGCGATCACTTAATGCACCCAAAACATGGAACTAGCAAATGATTACAACGTAACAAAATATCCATTATTAGTTTTTATCTCTTCGTGACCCCATCACTATTGAAGGTTGGAAAGTATTATAACATAAACATATCTTGACTCATAACATAATCGCAAATTACAATATACGAAGTAGATCTAAACAGACTGACTTGTATATACCGAGTTTCGGCCACTTACAAATTTTAATTTCACAACAATATTTTCAAATTTGTATGTGCATACAACGATATTTTTTTTTATTTTTAATATATAAACATTAAACACCATAATCTAATTCTGCACAAACACTTAATCATCTCAAGTGTGAAGACCTTCAGGCGACATTCGTTTGAATTAAGTCTGAGCTGGAAAAAGGTTCCGTATGCAGGACGGGAGGTGGAGGTGCTCAAAGCCAGACTATTTAAATATTTCGCCGTCTATCTAGACAGGTGACCCCCCCCCCCCCC